>CM040119.1:222068731-222312693 GCA_022559845.1 Amorphophallus konjac
CACGTGGCCACAAGTTCTGGGCAGGAAATGTGGAAGCCACACGCGCCCAGTGCTACCCTCCTGCTGGCTGCTGCTTATAAAAGGAAACCTTCATCCAACAGATGAAGACTGATCGAAGAAGAAGCCTGGAGAGCAGAAAGCCCTTCGATCCAGAAAAAGAAAAGAGAAAAAAAAAGGAGAAGAAGAAGAAATAGAAGAAGTGTGAGCCGAAGAAAATAGAGGAGCAGAGATCGAGAGAGTGAAAGAGTAGAAGAAGAGAAGAGAAGAGACAGAGAGAGCGTGCGAAAGAAGAAGAAAAGAAAGAGAAGAAAGCAGAAGGAGAAGAAGAGAAAGAGAGAGTTAGAGAGCTCGTGAGGGTTAAGAGAAAAAGAAAGTGAGAGAGAAGAGAAGAGGAAGAGAAGCTTACCTGAAGATCTGTCCACTGGACCGTGGATCAAATCCAGGCCAGTCAGCTCCATGTGAGCCACATCTGTGTTATCTTTCTTTACAGCTTTCTGATCGCTGTGTATTTTTCTTTTCTTATTTTTCCTTTTTCATTTGGTTAGCTTTGTACTTCTGATCCTCTGGATTGAGGTCGGGTCCCTCCTGGTCTGGAGGAAGAGAGGTCTGCGACCTCTAGTTTGCAAGTGGCTGGAAGTCACTTGTGTGTTCCCTCCGGTTTAGAGGAAGGGAGATCTGATCTCCAGTTCTGGGCTTGTGGGTTGCAAGTCCAGGTGTCCCTCCTGGTCTGGAGGAAGAGAGGTCTTCGACCTCTGGTTTGCTGGTGACTGAGAGTCACTGGTGTGTTCCCTCCGGTTTGGAGGAAGAGAGACTGTGCGTCTCTAGTTTCCAAGTGGCTGGGAGTCACTTGGGGTGTCCCTCCGGTTGGGAGGAAGAGGGGAGGTTGTTCCCCTTGTCAAGCTGTGTGGCAGCACCTGTTGCAGACTGAGTCTGCGGTTTCTAGCGTGAGCTAGTGGAAGCCACACTCTGGTTGAGTGTGGGGTGGATGTAGGTCTGTTGGACCGAACCACCTAAAAACCCCTTGTGCACTGTGGTTTGACTTGTCTATTTGTGCTTCCGCTATGTGATTGCATAGGGGCGCTCCATGTGTTTGGCTTCTGGTTGAGCAGAAGAGTTAATTAGTTTTCAGATTGACTAAATCTGTCTTGTTAGCTCTCTAGTGATCTCACTGTGTGTTTGGTCAGTTCCACAACTACCAATTAGCCTTCAAGTTTGTTTAGTTTGCGAACTAGCATTTTTAGTGAGCGAAATTTTAACTGGGTGAAAGGTTTTTAAAAGTCATATTCATTCACCCCCCCCCCCTCTGAATACTGCACCGAACCTATCACTCTTTACCTCAGCTACATCAGGTACACAAGTTCTTCCCTGAAATAACAATCTTCCATCATCAACCATCATGAAGTCAGGTCTGTTACTCAAGCTTCCCTTGATCTCTACCAACTCGGGGTCACCATCTTGCAGAGACTTGATTTCCATCAATAATTCGGGCTTAAGTTGAATCTAAGCAATCATAACCCGATCCTTGTCAACATTAAGATCTAAACTAGCTAGCTGCTCCAGCAATTTCCATTCTTGTAACATGAGGCTTGACAACTTAGCTATAGGCTTGCGGCTTAAGGCATCTGCCACAACATTGCCTTTTCCAGGATAATACTCAATAGAGAAATCGAAGTCCTTCAGATACTCCAGCCATCTTCGCTGTCTCCTCTTGAGTTCCTTTTGAGAAAACAAGTATTTCAAACTCTTATGATCTGAAAACACCGTAAATGCCTCTCCATACAAGTACTGCCTCCATATCTTCAAGGCGAACACCACTGCTGCTAGCTCCAAATCATGAACATGATAATTCTCTTCATGCTTCCTCAACTGCCTAGAAGAATAGGCTAACATTTTCCCGTGCTGCATGAGTACACACCCTAAACCAATACCTGAAGCATCAATGTATACAACAAAACCTCCTTCTCCAGAAGGTAAGGCCAAAACAGGTGCAGTAGTCAAACATTCCTTCAAGGTCTGAAAGCTTCGCTCGCAATCTTCTGACCAATCAAATTTGATCTCCTTGCGGGTTAATTTTGTTAGAGGTACCGCAATCTTGGAGAAATCTTGAATAAACCTCCGGTAGTAACCTGCTAAGCCTAGGAAACTCCTCACTTCAGTCACATTAGTAGGCTTATCCCAATTCTTTACTGTCTCTACCTTCGAAGGATCAACAGAAACACCTTCTTTTGTGATGATATGTCCTAGAAAAGACACCTCTTGCAGCCAGAAATCACACTTACTAAACTTGGCATATAACTGATGATCTCTCAATAGTTGCAATGCCATCCTCAAATGTTCAGCATGCTCCTCCTCACTCTTAGAATAAATCAAGATGTCATCAATGAACACCAAGACCCATTGATCAAGATAGGGCCGAAACACATCGTTCATCAGCAGCATGAAAACTGCAGGTGCGTTCGTTAGCCCAAAAGGCATTACTACAAATTTGAAATGCCCATATCTACTGCGGAATGCTGTTTTATAGATATCCTCTTCTCTAATTCGTAACTGATGATATCCAGATCGAAGGTCGATCTTAGAAAAATACTGAGCTCCTGCTATCTGATCAAATAACTCATCAATCCTTGGCAATGGATATTTGTTCTTGATAGTCAATTGGTTCAATTACCGATAATCGATGCACAACCTCATCAAACCATCCTTCTTCCGGACGAATAATACAGGGGCTCCCCATGGGGAAGTACTTGGACGAATGAACCCTTTCTCAAGCAATTCCATCAACTGCTGCTTTAGTTCTCTTAGCTCCGCAAGAGACATACGATAATGAGCTTTGGAAATAGGAGTCGCACCAGGAATTAGATCAACAGAAAAGATAACTTCCCTTTCAGGAGGAAGTCCTGGCAGTTCCTCAGAAAAGACATCTGGAAAATCTCGGACGACAGAAAAGTCCTCAATCTCAATCTTCTACTCAGGGGTCACAAAAACAAAGGCTAGAAAAGCCTTACGTCCTCTCCTCATCAGCTTATCAACTCGAAGAGCCGAAATAAGTGGAACAGACTTATGGTGTCTAATTCCTATAAAAGAAAGTCCATGGTGTCCAGTGAAAAACACAGAACTAGATCTGCATTGAACATTGACCTCATACTTAGCCAACCAATCTGCTCCTAAGATTACATCATAATCCTTCATGTCCATACAAACTAAATCAGCTGGCATGTTTTGTTCATTGATCATGACCTTACTGGAAGGATAGAAATACTTAATTGCTGATCCAGAACCAATAGGGGTCGAAATCTCTAACGGAGAATTCATCAAAACTGGGTTCACAGCTAAAGACTTTGCAAATCTCCGAGAAATAAAAGAATGAGTGGCACCAATATCAAAAAGAACAAAAGCTGATTTATCATGTATAATAAGAGTACCTTCGACGAGTCCACCCTCCTCGGCGGATCCTGCCTCGTCTTCTTGTAGAGCCTGAAGCTTGCCTTGCTGCTTCTTGATTCCTTGCGGTTTCACCGGGATAGCTTGCTCAGATAAAGGAGAACACTCGGGAATACGGTGGTCCCTACTGCCACAACGTAAACAGGCGCCCAGCTTGCGCCAGCACTCCTCCATCTTGTGACCTGGATGGTCACAATACTTGCATATGCCCTTGAATGGAACAATAGGGCCAGGCTTCTTGTCTTCAATCTTCGGCATCTTGCCCTTCCATGAACCAGACCCGCTAATGGGCCTCTTCCCGCCATGACCGAGCTTGATACTCCCAGAACCAGTATGGTGTTGTTCTTTCTTAACATTCTTTCCACGGATTCTCTCCGTCATTTCTAAAGTATCTTCCAATACTTGAGCCTTTCTCACCATCTCGGAATAAGTTTGAATTTCCACCAGTGCCAACTGGTTAATATACTGCAGCTTCAGCCTATTAAGAAAGTGCTTAGCCTTCATCTTCTCGGTAGATATCAAATGAGTAGCATAACAAGATAACCGGGAGAACTGAGCTTCATATTCAGCTACGGATAGATTTCGTTGCTTCAAAGCAGCAAACTCAGCTACCTCCTTCTCTTGCACTCTATCAGAAAAATATTTACCATTGAAGAATTCCTCGAACTCTTCCCATGTGACTTGTCTATCACCAAGGGTAGCCTTCACTGCGTCCCACCATGTCCTCGCATCACGTTCAAGTTGAAAGGTCGACAAGAGGACACGTTCTTGATTGCTGCATTGCATCACTTCAAAAATTCTCCCTATCTCTTCAAGCCAGTGCTCGGCTTCATCAGGGTCAGTCGAGCCACCAAATCGCGGGGGATTCATCCCACGAATGTTTCGATAGAGGTCGCCAGTGCCATGGTTTGCAGCTCCTCCTTAGGCCACTTGTTGTAAGGCCTGAGTAAGTCCTTGAACCGTACGCTGCAAGTTCCTCCATTCCGCGCGTTCTCCTGCCATTGCAAAAGCCGACGCGTGGAATAGGTTATGTTAGGTTCAATTAAGAATGGATAATCGTGCAATTAGATTATTAACTCAACCCCAGTCTTCTACCCAATCTCACCAGGTTGGGTCCTTAGACCTATAACAAAGTTATATGTCCTAAGATATCACTTAGGATCCTAGAACTTAGAGAACCTAAGAATATTAGAAAACCTAGGCTCTGATACCACCAAACTGTCACGCCCTGACGCGGAATATCAGGACTGGCAGTAGAAAACGCTAGTAATGATAACATGCAAAGCTAAGAATTAACATAATGTTACGAACAGAAATAACTCCAAATTTATTACAATAACCATCAAACCGACTTAAACATAATCAAGCATAACCTCTACTTGACTCCGTTACAATAACTAACACAAGCTCTAAGACATAACTAGATGTAAAACAACTATAACAATCTCAACATCTATCAACGGATACACTCCAAGTCATCACTCTAGCTCATTTCCATCCATCTGTGAATCTTCACCTGAGCTTCCCGGAAAGGGGGAAACAACTATATGAGCGAACGCTCAGTAGGTAACAACAGGCAAGTGTAAGTAATTAACCAATTAATTACATGTTTATATGAAACGGAAAGAAAAGAAAAGACGATCAGATGAAACGATATAAAGATAGTGCTAAAGAATGAAATGGAATAACAATATGGCAGGATGATGTACCTACAAGAATTGCAAGTTTGTGAACAATATAAATTGTAGGAAATTGGCCAACAAGTAAGAATATAACCAAGTCAAACACGATTCAAGTAAGAGATTAAGATATCGTTGTCATAGACATCACGCTAGTCATGCACTCGGTGCAATGCCTCACCATGTCATTACAAACTCCCATGGGCACAAGTACTTTTCGAGCGCTCTCCCCAGGACTAGACCGGGCCCCTATGATGCGTTGGCATTGATTTATTAGATCCAAGATCCCAATTTCCGTCTAGACTTTAATCAAGTTAAAATGGCCAATTACAATCAAGTACAAACTTACCTCGGAACATCCCAAGGCTAAGTTGAAAAGATACTGTCCAGAATTTCTGTCCAGGAGTTCAAGTTATCAAGAACCATCATGTTCTTGGATTCAAAAACCGTGAAATACGGAGAAAACTAGTATCTGGATGATATACGGTCACTAACGGACCGCTCATGCACTTGTGTGGTCGACTCAGGGCCACACTTAACAGGAACTGGGCTGGGTCGAACGGCTGATTAAAGGCCGCTCTTCAGCATGAACGGTAAGCATTAGGCCGCATAAGGCCAGAAGTTTAGGAAATCGAAGGCAGGATATACGGTCCTGACAGAGCCGCTCATTAATTGAACGGTCCATTAAGGGCCGCCTGATAAACTGTACGGTCCATTACTGTCCGCACAACACAGGGCCTAACAACAAATCTAGAAATTCGTCCAAGTGGGCTCCCGGGCTACCATAGGTAGGGTGGAACTGAACCAGAGTCCAGCCCACTGTCTGCTGGTCGGCCTAGGGTCTACTGGGCTAATCAAATCAGGATTTGGCCGAAGATGGATCAAGGATAATCAGCCAAAACTAATTGGCATTAGCCAGGGATGAACGGTCGCCACAGGGCCGTTCAGGGAGATATGCGGTCCACTAATGGCCGTGCATGTCTCTGTTAGTCCAATTCGGACTATGACTCATATCACATCAGTTCGATTGAGTCCTAGTTCAATTCTAGGGGATAATAATGGTTCAAGATTAACGGTTCAAGTATAAGGTTATAACAAGTATAAACCTAATAGCCATTTCAATTATAAATGATTCACAATTAAGATTGACATTTATTGGAAAGATGAATCAAGAACAAGCTCAAATTAAATAAATCAACAAGAATTATTTACTGTCATGAATTACAGTTTATTAGGTGTGTTGCTAACATGCCATTTACCACTAACATAACATGTTGTAATGACAATTAATATGTTCTGTTATAGATGTGCGGTCGGGCCTGGACCTTACATCTCAATATACGGTCACGGACAGGCCGCGCATGCCCCCTCAGGTCCGAAGGCCTGCAGGAGATGGACGGTCGGTGGGGTGCCACTGGGAGGGATGTGCGGTCTGGAACTGGCCACAGGACATACATGCGGTTAGAATTCAGCCTCACGTTCCAGGGAAACGATCAGAGATAGAAACATATAAACGGTCAACAACAGGCCGTCTGTCTTGGTTGTGCGGTCTATCGTGTGGCCGCACAAGTCTAGATAGATCGCTGCCCCTTTCGCCTTGCCCGACTCCGGTGAGGTTTCTAGGGTTAGACTAAAACATGGAATTCGCATGATATAAAGCATGAAATTTGGGGCTTTTACTACCAACAGAAAGAGCACGAAAAACTCTACAAGATGCATGAATCAATTTTATGTTTACAACCTGAAATTACTACTTAATCGAAAGGGAACAACTATAACCCTAGATGTGACACGCTTCTACTAAAACCAGAAATTCTCACAGAACACTTGATAAAATTTAGAGCTTTCTACATCAATGAAAAGCTGACACGATGATGCTTCCAACCATATATTATTTGTATGGTTTGTCTTGCTATCACCTACCTGAATCGGATGAAGAAAGAGGGAGAAGGAAAACCCGAGACGCTTGTACACGCAGCCCCTAATCGCCGGAGATCTCCCTCGATCCAACTCCTCTGCAGCCGCCACTGATTCTAAACGATTCTAAGGTTAGAGAGCTTCATTTTTATAGGTCGCACGCCTTCTAGAGGTTTCTATGCGCGGAGTATTCGTCCACGCAAGTTGGGTTAATGTGAACGTCGCCGCAATTGTTGACACGATCCAATCTCTGCCGATTGCATCTCCTAAGGTTAGGGTTTCCGAAAATAAGAGAGGGGAAAATGATCCTCTCATCCTGGCCTTTCATTTGCCACTGGTTTGAGCTTATTTGATGGAATATTGGGCTCGAATTTAGCATTACAAGATATGGTTAACTAAGTGTTTATTTTGGGCTTAATCCACTAATTCGACATATTTACAAATTTTATTTGGGTTGGTCACAGAAGACAAGTTTGTTAAACATGTTATCATCTACAAGAATATAACTTTTATAGATTTTTATAAAATGGTCGAAACTTAGCTTATTCTATTAATTAAGGAATTCTAATTAATTTCTTTAAAAATTGGGGTATTACAGCATAAGACGACACACGGAGACTTGAGGGTTCACCAAGACCCTCAACACATCTGGACACGTAAACCGAGATAAGACAGCATCTCTAGGTGTCCAAAACCATGTCTCGATCAGATGAGACACTAACGAGGTCACGTGTCAACCACTGGATCACACCGGGTTGACTAGAAACCAAAGATTACTCTGAAGCGTCACAGAACACTACTCGATGTGATGGCACTCCCGGCTACCTTATAACATGGTCATAGCCCTCATAGGACATCCAAGATGTCCACAGAACGACGTGCAGACCACCAGGCTAAGCCAAGACAAATGGAGGCCAAACCATCGGAAAAACAACACAAAACAGCACTCCAAGAAATAAACGGTTGTACACCTGACCACTTAACATGTCAAACGGTCAGATAGGAGGCCGTTCTATTACCCAGAACACACGAGCAAATCACGATCGCCAAGAAGCCGTGCAAATCCAAAGACGGTCAAAAGCATGCCGTTCCACATAATAGAACGGTTAGGGGTATGGCCGCTCAAACCTATAAACGGTGTACAAAAGGGCCGTCTACCTATAGAAAACACAAACACTGGACGGTTAGCAAAGGGCCGTGCCAACGTACAAACGGTCTATTCATGGGTCGTGTCACTGAGTAAATGGTCAAGGGAAGAGCCGTTCCCCTCAGAGACTCAACGACCAAAATTGCAACAGCATAGGGTTACACGGTTTCCCATGGAGCTGTGCGATGAATGGAGCGGTCACGGACAAGGCCGCTTAACGCAGTCATCCCCCGAGCCAACTAAACCACTAAACGGTTTACCTTGAACCGTTCCACAAACCAGACGGTCACCCAAAGGGCTGTCCAGGACACCAAATGGTCAGTCGCAAGGCCGTCTAGCCAGCGAACCGACATACAGTCACGGTCCCCAATAGGCCATTCACTTGGCTCAGCGGTCCTCCAATGAGCCGCTTGCCAACTCACACGGTCTATCGAATGACCGCGCAGACTTAAACCGACATAGAACCGACAGAACTCAAACGGTTGCCACCGGACCACTTACAAGGTCAGGCGGTCACTGTAAGACCGTTTACACACTACGGCGGGAAAAATAGGGGAAGGGCCGATCCTGACCTTTCCACGCCTCGTTCGCTCTAAAACGAATGGAAAACAACCCTAATGACGATACAAACCTTCCACAGACCGGAAGGGATCCAAACGACGCCAAAATCACAAGAAACGGGCGATTCTAACGAATCGACCCTAATGGAGTCACATGGGTTCCCGGGCTTCTACCGGCCCCAAATGACCACCAATCGTGATGAAACTTGCGGGAATGGAATGCTAACATGCTGGGGGTTCCAATGGAACCAACTGATCTGAAAACCGTTGCCGTTTTCCAGCGAACCCAACGAACATCCCAAAAGCATGATTTTCTCGAACTTGAATGAAACCCACTCATTCAGGTGGCTGGTGACTTTTCTGGTTGGTGTGATGGCCATGCACATTCTTATGTTCTTTTGGTCGTCCCAGTTTGAGTCTATTCAACTCCTGAGGTGTTGCGCTTCTGTTGAAGTGATTGCTTTGTTGCCTCGATTGAGAAGATGCTCAAGTGAACCTAGGATTTCCCTTCCTGGTGAGCTACTGTTAGTGAGCTTGATGCTTCTCATCCTATTTGGTGGAGTCTTTTTCAAGGTAAGCCTTGGAATTACTGTCTTAGTGAGACCTTTATCCTGTGTCTGCTTAAGTGTGGACAGTATTTATGCTGAGCCTGATCTGCCTCTTTGTTCAACGGTTGTTTGACTTTGGACCTAATCTTTGTGTTAAGAGCCGTTGTGCACCGTGTTTGTCGTGCCGTGTCTAGCGGCCGATGTGTTGTGAAGGCTCATTTATTCTTTCAGGACGTAATGGTAAGCTAAGATTAGCAATTTTCTTTGTGCTTTGTGCTGAAGTTGGTACTCTTCTTGATGTGCACTTAGGGGACTTGTGATCGGTTGCTCGCAGGATCAGTACTTGTGGCGTGTTATATTGCAGTTCCGTGAATTGCGATGGCACCGAGTGTGTGTTGAGATACGGATGCCGAGGTATTTTCGATGCCTATGTGCGTTGTATGAGTGCGCAACGGAAGCGTGTGGGCTGATAACCCTCTGCTCCTCTGTATCTTTTTCTTGGGTGTTGTGTTCTCGGGACATGATCCTGGTCCTTGAGATGCATTTTCCCAAGATTGTTATCCTTGTTGTCGTGGGTCTTTTCTTGGTAAGCTGCTCGACGCATGGCTAGTCCTTTGTAGTCGTGTGTTCAGCTGTTATCGTGCCTTGATGAGACCTAGCTTGCAATTGTGTTCCTTAGTTCTGTGTTCTGTACGGAGCCGGGATCATGCAAGTGCTGCTGTTGTCGTTGTTGTCGTTTTGTCATTGTTTCCCTGTGAATCTGTCTTGGCACTGTGTGGACCGAAGTCTTGTCAGTTGGTTGTGTTGTACTCTTCTTTCCTGGTGGAGTTAGCTTGCGACTCGATCAGATATAATGTCTGAGTGAGGACTGACTTGATTATGCTTGTGATCCAGTGCTGTCGTTGGTGTCCTGTGTGCCAGGCTTTCGTGGTTGCTTATGGCACTGGAGCCGATGATGTCGAGCTATCAGCTGAGAGAACTATGCTTCCTTATTTACGTTGATGCTTGCTGTGTCTGTCGTTTTGTGTTATCGGTTGCTGTTGTCGTGGCATGGGTCGTGTCTCCTTTTCCTGTGAGACGGAAGTGACGTTGCCTTATTTCGGAGGTGTTAGACTTGTGTTCACTTGTGTGCCATGCTCGTTCTGTGGATCGATTTGCCTTGAGCTCCAGAGCGTGTGCTTGTGATGATGATCTAGCGGTGTCCCTCTGAATTGTGTTTTTCGAGATTTATGTTGTTTCGAGTTCAGATGTTTGGGTTTGTTCTTCCCTGTTTCTCTTGGTAGTTCCTTAAATTTCGAGGATGAAATTTATTGAAGGAGGGGAGGCTGTAATACCCTGGATTCTTATCGGATCTTTCGGATCCTTATCGGAGTGCTTTTGGATCACTTTTGTGGGTCCTGAGTTGAGTTTTACGATCCGCATGAGTTTTTCTCTCGTACAAGTTACGGAACCCTATGGTGAGTTTATTTCTTAGTTCATCGACTCGAGGACGCTACAGTTGCGATGTACTCTTTGAGAGGATCGTTTCGACTATTTTTACATATTTTTCTGAATTAGTGTATTTTCGGGCACAAAAATCAAAATTTTGGAAAATTAGGAAAATTCCTAATTTTCTTCTATTTTAACCTTTTCACCCTCTCTCCTCCCTCATTCTCACCCTCACTTTCTCTCTCTCGTTCTCTCTCCTCTCTGGTCCTCTCGACGCGGGGAAGTGAACCTAGAGCATGATGGAGTGGCGGATTGAGCGTGGCGCGGCGCGATCCCTCGATGGATTCAAAGCCGGCGCGGTTCGTTGGTTTGGCAGTTTTCGACGCAGTTTAGTCGCTTCGGCGCGTGGAATCGTCGGTGGAGGTAGGGAGATGGAAGCCCTACTCCTGTTCTACGTTTCTTCGCAGTTTTACGCCGAACGGTGCGAGGAAACGTAGAACAGGAGTAGGGCTTCCATCTCCCTACCTCCACCGACGATTCCGCGCACCGAAGCGACTAAACCACGCCGAAAGCTGCCAAACCAACGAACCGCGCCGGCTTTGAATCCACCGAGGGATCGCACCGCGCCACGCTCAATCCGCCACTCCATCACGCTCCAGGTTCACTCCATCACGTTCCCGCCTCAGCCAGCTCGCCACGGTCGCGCGCCCCGCGTCGAGAGGACCAGAGAGGAGAGAGAATGAGAGAGAGAAAGTGAGGGTGAGAATGGGGAGGAGAGGGTGAAAAGGTTAAAATAGAAGAAAATTAGGAATTTTCCTAATTTTCCTAAATTTTGATTTTTGAGCCCAAAAATACACTAATTCAGAAAAATACATAAAAATAGTCGAAACGATGCTCTCAAAGAGTACATCGTAATTGTAGCGTCCTCGAGTCGATGAACTGAGAAATAAACTCACCACAGGGTTCCGTAACTTGTACGAGAGAAAAACCCACGCGGATTGTAAAACTTAACTCAGGACCCACAAAAGCGATCCGAAAGTACTCCGATAACGATCTGAAAGATCCGATAAGAATCCAAGGTATTACACACATCGATCGAGGTACACTATCCATCCTGGTGCCATAAAAATGTACCAAGATCTCAAAAGAACCTTTTGGTGGCCTAACATGAAAAGAGAGGTAGCCGAGTTCGTGAGTTGATGTTTGGTCTGCCAACAAGTTAAAGACGAACATCTCAAGCTGACTAGTAAGCTAAAACCTCTCGAAATACCGAAATGAAAATGGGATAGGATTGACATAGATTTCATAGTTGGATTGCCGAAGACCCGGAGTGGATTTGATGCTATATGGGTAATTGTGGACTGACTAAGTCCGCTCACTTCTTGCCCATCAAAACCAAATGGACCGTAGATGTTCTAGCGGCACAATACATCAAGGAGGTTGTCCGGCTGCATGGCATTCCCACTTCTATTATTTCAGATAGGGATCCAAGATTTGCCTCTCACTTCTGGAAGGGTTTACAATCTTCTATGTGTTGTATCCCTGTTATTTTGATGATGTCAGACACTTCTGCATGAGAATTGAATTATTTGTTTTTAAAGCTATTGCACCACTCATTGCATTAGGTTGCTACACTTCATGCCTTATAAAGCTCTCTCAACTTAATGCATGTACTGATTGAATGCACATGAAGAACAAAGGTCGGTGCACATGAAGAACTAAGGTTGGTGCACATCTTGCCAACACAGAACAAAGGTCGGTGCACATCTTGCCAACGCAGAACAAAGGTCGATGCACATGAAGAACTAAGGTCGGTGCACATCTTGCCAACGCAGATAAAGATCGGTGCACATCTTGCCAACATAGAACAAAGGTTGATGCATATGAAGAACTAAGGTCGATGCACATCTTGCCAACGCATAACAAAGGTCAGTGCACATGAAGAACAAAGGTCGATGTACATCAAGAGAGCACAATAAACAAGGTCAATGCTACTCATGTCTCCAGGGTCGGTGCACATATTCATTTGCTTGAAGGTCGATGCACACTTACATAGAAGAGTCGATGAAGCTGGAGTCTTAGACATTGCTTCGACCTGAACGGATTGAAGCATTCAGGCAGTAAAGAACTATTCAAGGGCACGTGACCACTTTAACACGTGAAAGGGGTATCGGAGGAATTTCACCAAACACCTCAGACGTAAAACCTGCGAGCATCTCACGTGTAGATTCTTTTGGCGCGAAAAGGCATGTCCACGTGGCAGAACACCAGAGAACCCAATGATTGGGGAATATCCAAAATCCACGTGGAGGAATCAGATTGGCTGACTCCTTCTCACTCATTCGATGCACCATTCTATAAATTGACGGCATCTGGATCGAAAGAAGAGGGATGAAGCTGAAGATTGCCAGATCTATAACCATCGGATGAAGAGAGCCATATCCGAAAAGAGAGAGAGAGCAGTTTCGAAGAGAGTTATCTTGAGCAATCTGTATAAGCGCTTCAGAGAAGCTACATTTTCTTTCACTCTGCGTCAATCTTCTTTTATTGTTCTTCATCCTTGTTTTGTTTTTCCTATTTCTACTTAATTTTTTGATCTCTGTTTTAGGGTTGGGTTCCTCCTGTGAATTTAGGAGAAGGGAGACTGTTCTCCGATTTCCCTCTAGGTGTTAGAGGAAGGGAGACTAAGTCTCCGGGGTGTGAGTGGCGGGTTGTCACTCGTGATTTCCCTCTGAGGATTCAGAGGAAGGGAGATTGGACCTCCAGTTCTAGCTTTGTGGGTAGCAGAGCTAGGTGTCTGGTTTTGTGGGTTGTTGAACCAGGTTGAGGGATTTGTCTGCCTCTGAACACAAACTGTTAGATAGCGTATGTTTGCAGAGTCTACTTATTTTGCTTGAAGCAAGGAAGCCTCACTCCGAAGGAGTGAGGGGTGGACGTAGATTGCGGGTAGCAATAGAACCAACTAAAAAATCCTATGTGATTCCGTGTGGTTTGCTTCATTGTTTCACAGATTGCATGTGGCACGTCAACTGTTTGATTGCAGATCAATTTAAGCTTCATTACTCGATCGATTTATGTTGGAATGACTCAGATAGGGCCAATTGAGTGCTGACTATAGTTGAGTTTCAGTTTTTATCGATTGAATTTTATTATAAGACAAGGTTTGAGTGAACTATTCAATCCCCCCCTTTCTAGATCACATTCTCTTTGTTTATCACTATAGGTATTAGGCTAAACTTTAGTACGGCTTTCCACCCTCAGATTGATGGACAAACTGAGAGGACGAATCAGATTATTGAAGATATGTTGAGAGTTTGTATGATAAATTTTGGAGGAAGTTGGCATGAACACTTGCCCTTGACTGAATTTGCTTATAATAATAGCTACAAGTCTAGCATTCAAATGGCGCCCTTCGAAGCACTGTATGGCAGGAGCTGTAGATCACCTCTATACTAGAGCGAGGTTAGAGAGAAAGGATTGATTGGTCCCGATAATGTTCAAGATACAACTCACAAAATCCAGTTGATTCGAGGAAGGTTGAATGTTGCTAAATCACGACAAAAGAGTTATGCCGATAATCGAAGAAGAGATCTTGAATTTCAAGTGGGAGAGCACATCTTCTTAAAGATATCGCCCCATGCGAGGAATTAAAAGATTTGGTATCAAAGGAAAATTGAGTCCAAGATTTATTGGCCCTTTTGAGATTCTGGAGAGAATCGGTGAAGTGGCTTACAAGCTGACTTTGCCTCCTCAATTGGCCGATGTCTATGACGTATTCCATGCATCCATGCTGAGGAAATACGTGTATGATCCTTCGCATGTGATTCAATTTGATGAATTGAAGCTGCAAAGGAATTTATCTTATGAAGAGAGACCGATCAAGATATTAGATCAAAAATTACACCAGCTAAAGAATAGGGCTATATCAATGATAAAAGTCCAATGAAGCAAGTGTGGATTCGAAGAAGCTACATGGGAATTGGAGGAGTCAATTAAGAAGAAATATCCCGATTTAATCTGAGGTTAGAATTTTAACCTCTCCATGTGAAATTTTAAATTACAATTGCATGATGTGAATTTGGAAGATCAAATTCTTTTAAGTAGAGAAGGATGTAAAAACCCAACAAAATAAATAGATAAATAAATAATTTAATTTAATTATATAATTATAATCTTTATAAAATAATGAAATTCTATTGTTACTATATGAAATAAACTAGATAATTGAATTTTTCTTGAAATAAATTGAGAATAAATATTTTAAATTTTAGAAAAATCATAAAAGACCCCATTAAATTTTCGACAATGGATTATGATCAACAATTGGGCCATTGTATAACCCATAATTGGCTGGATTATGGGCTAATGGGGAAAAAAGAGTTAAATATGCCTAAAATTCGTAGCACATGTTAAACACCCTTGTATATGATTAAAATAACCCAATTTCTAGAAGATTGTCATATAATTCAAACCCTATATCATAGCCCGCCATGGATTAGCCATATTTATCACATTATTCCACCAAATTAAGGCTAGATTAAGAAGAGAAGTTGGAATTTAAGTCATTAAATTCGGAGTAGAGAAGTTTAATTTTTGGGGAAAGAGTTCTTGTTGATTTTGGCCAAATGTTTCCTATAAATAAGCCCCTCTCAGACCCTTTAATCACCCTTTAGGCTTTTGCTATGTTGAGAGAGAGATTGGTGGTGATTTGGAGGTGTGAATTGGAGGAGAAAGGGAGCTCTTGAGCATTTCATCCAGTTTTTCTCTTCCTCTTCAATTCGATTTAAGGTAGATTTCTCTGAGGCTAAATCTTTAATAAATTATGACATCTTGTGCATTTTCAAGTTCTCTTTCCATTGGTACTATTTTTCCCAATTTTTATTGAGTATTAAGCATGTTAGAGGTGTCACCGTTTCGCCGAAAACGGGTTCAGTTTTGAAGACTGTCGCACCAGAAATCGCAACTTTAAGTGGCGGTCGCCCGATAGGCCGCCACTACATAGTGCCCTTTCCTGCCCTTTGATTTTCAAAAAAAATAAAAAATAATAATTCTTAAGAAGGCGATCTTCTTGGAGACCGCAACCATGAGGTTGCAGTCACCAGTGAGACCGCAATCATGAGGGCTTAAAAAAATAAACTGCAGACTTCAGATAACACCCCCCAGGGGACCGCCACCTCTGCAGAAGCCAAGTTTTGTCCGAATCGTCTGAGTTCTTCAATATCCGCCAGACCGTGATATTTTTAGGTTCTAATTAAGGTTCTAATTGAACCGATATATCACCCAACATGTAGATATGTCATGTTATGTTGCATATAAACTAAATCCACACACAATTAAGTTAAGGATATGAAAGAAAATGATCCTAATCCATGAGCTTATGTTGTTATACCTTCATGATATTCTTGATCTCCATGACTATATTATCCTTTTAGCTTGCTAAATAAAATAGTTATCATCTTTAAAACTACATGGGTTATAGTTGCATCTTGATCGATATAAGTTTAAGTGTTACTGTGATTTCGACAAGTCATGTAACTCGCTAGATTTTCAAGGAAGAACGGTGTATAAGGAAAGAGGTCCACGGACAAACACTTTAAGTGGATAAGTTATTTATTAATTAGGACCTCGTGTATAAGAGGGGAGCCTCCCACTGTCTCACCTCTTACATGGCCGTAATTTCTCAATTGTCTAGTAAAGCTCTGATTACGAAGAATGAATAGAATTTCCGCTAAAGTCGTTTCCTTATTTCCGACAAGTCGTGGAATCAACAAGATTTCCAAGGAAGAACGGTGTCTAAGGAAAGAGGTCCACAGGTAAACGCTTTAAGTAGATAAGTGGTTTATTAATTAGGATCTCGTGTATACGAGAGGAGCCTCCCACTGTCCCACCTCTTACCTGGCCGTGATTCCTCGGGTTCTAGCCAAAACATCCGACTGTGAAAAACTTGATTTAAACCTTTTTTACGAGATTTTTCGTAAGGACTGATTATGCCTTGTCCAGTAATTCAATCCCTTATCAACTCAATATCGTTAAACATTATGCCTTAAATCCTTCTTGAACTTCTCTTACAACTACTTAATCCTTAAATGATAATCTTGTACCTTATTTCAAAAGCTTTATCTTGAAATTCTTTATCCATACAAATTATGTAGATGTCTAAATATACTTAGGATCTATGATCCATAACCCCAATGCCTAGCGTTAATAGGGCCCGGTCTCGTCTTGGGTGGAGCTCCCGAAAGTACTAGTACCCATGAGAGTTGATTGACCAGGTGTGGCATTGCACCGAAGTACTTAACTTACTAGATTCATTTACGGCATTTCACAGTTCGTGAATTACTTGCTTGAATATATGAAATACTTGAATTACTTAACTTGTACATACTTGCATGAAATCGCCAAATTCTATGATATTACTTTCTACATGATCTCTACTTGAACTTTACTCTTGACATCTTGTTTACTTGTGATTCCAATTACTTGTATTTCTTTACTCTATATCATATTCATGTGCCATGTTTTATTTACATTTTCCCGGCATAGTATAATAACTATCTAAAATGTTAATTACTTTAAGTTGTCCGGTGTAGAGATATAAATTCCTACTGAGCGTTTCGCTCACCCTACGTTTCTGGTTAACATTGCAGGTAGTTCCGACGATGAACCCCAATCACATGGGGATGGGCTAGAGTGAACGAGCGATCAAGTTATCTTAGTTACCTAGGTTTATGGGCATTGCTCTTGCTAGAATTATGTACTTGGAAGTTGTATCTTGCCTCTTAAGACTTAAGATTGTTGTAAAAATTTATTTCGATGAAATAAAATTAACTTTTTCTTCTTATCTCTCCTTGTTATTTGGACCCTAATATACATGCTCTGATCGACTTGAATGTTTACGACTCGTCGCGCCTCGATTTTCAACGGCAAGACGTGACAATTTTCCATGTTGATCTCCAAGACATATCTATAAAAATTCTCAATCATTATTTTTTGATACACAAACCATAGACCCTCCAAGAGAGTTAGAAACAAGGGCAAGTGAAGACTTTGGCATGCACTTAGTCTTGCCTGTCAGGACACTCTTCTTAAAGAAGCAACTTGCATGGTAAATGACCATTTCTACCATAGTAGTTGCATCTAATAAAGGGAACACTTGAGATAGAGGCATTGATAAAGGATAGTTTCCTAGCATTAGATTTCTCAACAAAGAACTAACCATTTTTTCTTTACAAAATACACCAACATATGATTCAAGTATGACATTCAGATTGTCTCTTCCTTTAACAAATTCAGCAAGAATATTTTTAAACTTTTCAATCTCAGATTTTAAAGAAGAAATATTGTCTTGAAAGCAAGAGATTTCAAAGTTTACAGATTTAAGTTTAACTAATTCAAAATTAAAATTTTTTGTTTTAAATTTTTATTTGCAATTTGCAATTTTTTTTATTCAACGACAATCAAGTCATCATGAGCAATAAGCAAATCTTTCTTTAACATTTTGTTTTCAGATTTTAGTATCTTATACCTATAGTGTAATTCATTAAAGACACTGTATTTTTTCAAAATAAATAGGACAAACATCAAAGTTTACCTCTTCTCCGTCATTTTAAGCCATAAAATAGAGATTTGACATAGCATTACTCTCCTCATCACTGGTAGATGAAGAATCTTCATCACTCCAAGTAACGACCATTACCTTTTTCTTCTTCCTATGTTCCTTTTCTTTTTTATACTTTTTTTCAGCTCTAGACACTCACTTCTCATTTGACCAGCTCTCTTACATTCATAATAATTACTCTCAACTTCTTTAGATCACTTCCCCTAAGTGGATGCTCTTGTAGTTTCTCGAGCTACGAAATTTGTTCTTACACATGAACTTCCTCACTTGTCTTTTAATCGTATTGATTTCATCTTATTCATTCTTATCTCGCTCAATTTCATTACTTGAGCTAGACGAAGATGAAATAGCCTTGAGCACAATAGTCTTCTTATTTTTGGATTCATCATCCTACAGTCTTAAGATGCTAATTTTATATGTCAAAAGTGATCCTATTAAGTCATCTAAAGATAAAATAGGCAAACCCTTGGCCTCTTCAATAGCTATGACCTTAAGACTCCATGAGGCATAAAGTGAGCATAGTATCTTCCTCACTAGGTTCGCATTAGAATAAGTCTTTTCATGTGATTTCATACTATTCACAATATCATCAAACTTAGTGAACATCTCATTGATTGACTCTTCGAGATTCATTTTTAAAAGTTCATATTTAGGTACGAGAAGGTTGATTTTTGTCTCCTTTACATGAGATGTTTCTTCATATATATAAACAATAAATTTTCCCAAAATTTTTAACAAAATTACATATAGAAATCTAATTGTATTTGTTAGCGTCAAGTGCACAATGCAAAACATTCACAGGTTTAACGTTCAAAGAAAATTTTTAAAAATTTTCATATTTCCGCTCTTTTTCTTTCTATTTAGAAACATGTGATCTTTTCTCGACCACCTTCCACATCTCATAGTCCATAACTTGCATGAAAATTTTCATGTGATTTTTTCAATAACTGTAATTGAACTTGTTGACCAATGAACGTCGGATGGAAGATTGAACATCATTGAAGAGAAAAGAAGCATCAAGATTTGTCATGGATCTCTCTTAGGTAGTTAAGCCTTTACCAAGAGAACCCGCACTAATATCAATTGAAAGAAAACTCAGGCCGAATAATTCAAGAGGGGAGAGGTGAATTACATTATATATTTCTTGAATCAAATTGTAGCATGATGATCAATTTAATAAATTAAAGAGTTATCACATATAATCTCAAGAAGAATAGGAGACGAGAGACAATGTGCCAATTGCACAAAGTAAACATATATTTTTATAATGGTTCAGATAGCACTATGCTGACCTACGTCCACTATCCAACAACACCTTGAGATTTTCACTAAGAACTTCTACACACAAATGTGTTAGCTCACCTTTACAAATAACTTGATATCAAGGTGCAAATATACCTCTCAACTCGCTAGACATAAGAGTGCCAACTTGCCACACACCACGCTAGACACTAGGGTGCTAACTCGTCACAAACCACACTAGACATAAGGGTGTTAGCTCGCCTCAATATGCTAGACACCAAGGCGCTAACTCACCTTCAAACCAAAAAGAGAAAAACAACCTTTCTTCCTTATGGAGGAAGTTCTCAATGAACAACTCTGAGTTAAACTTAGAATATGAAAGAACACAAGAGAAAGATGAGTTTCAAGAGAGAAAATCTATAGAGGATCGTGGTAATGAAGCTTCGTTTAGATCGTTACAAGAAGAACACTCAGAATGCTTCCCAACATGAAGAAATCGGCCTCTCCTTATGGTGGCTGGTGAAAAGTTTGTTCTCTTCTTTTGGTGATGGCTCCAGCAACTCTAGAAGGCCTCAAAACCTCTCTTTTATACCTAGCAAGCATCCTCTCAAGGTTTTGATACAATTTAGAACATAAATGTTTGGATTAGGAAAGCTAGCCTAAACTCGTGGAACTTAGTGTTTCCGTAGGTGTCAACCATCTTGGACGCTGATTCCATATTTTTATTTTAACAACCTCCTTTGAATTTAAACCTTTGGAGATACAAATTTCACTTCCTAAACACACTCAACAATCTTATTAGATCACAAAATAACTATGTTTTATCATCTTAAAAATATAAGGAGAAAACTCAACATGTGTAGTAAATATTTTTGTCACGATTTTAATGTTATTGCACAATCTGCAAGTCTGTCAATTTGCAGTCTGCAAATCTTTCAATTAAAGTAATAACAATAAATTCTAAATTGCAACCTTTTGATTTGCAAGTTAAAAGCATCTGCACATTACACCAAGAAGAACCTATACCTACGACATTCATCGTAGGTAGGTAAAGACACAAAAAATCGTAGGTATAACTTTTACCTACGACACTCCCTACACTTGTGTGTCGTCGATAAAAATAACATAGGTAAAATTTTACCTACACGACAAAATACCATAAGAATAGGGGCATCAACACCTACGATTATTTGGCATAGGTAATTAATTACCTACACTAAGTATCCATATGAAATAGATTTCTCTATTCCTATAATTTTGTGTAGTAGATAATTCTCTATGATTATTTTGCGTAGGTAATTTCCTACAATTTATTTATCGTAAGTAATTTACTATGATTCCTTCACATAGGTAATTTCCTACATTTTGTTTTAAATAAGTAATTTCATACCGTTTTTATCGTGAAAGAAAACTTTACCAATATAATTTTTACCGACGACTATAATATTTTTCATAAAATCATAAGTAACATACAACCATAGGTAACGCGAGCAAACCGTAAGTAACCCATTTGAACAATAGATAACTTATTTAAACCGTAGATAAATATGTATTGAATGTAGATAACAATTAAAATCATAGATAAACTGTACTAACCGTAGTTAACCGATTTGAACCATAGGTAATCTGTATTAAACGTATGTAACAGTTTAAACCGTAGATAACCTGTACTAACCATAGATAACCCATTTAAATCATAGATAATCTGTACTGACCGTAGGTAACCCATTTGAACTGTAAGTAACCAATATTAAGTGTAGATAACATTTTGAACCGTAGGCAACCTATACTAATCGTAAATAATATTCGTAATAATATACATTCACAAAGTATACATCACATCTTGTACATCCACATCATTCATATATGAATCATAAATCAAGAAATCAGTCACATTGATATTATATGCAAAATACTTCTACTGTAATCACATTGTGTAGAAATATATCATTATAATCACAAAATGAAACAATGTATCATGACGTGCATCCCCGTGTACAAAAAATATGTAGATGTAATTTCATAATAACATATATACAATCAAAATTAATGTTAATAGTTTGTCATCAATATACACATCAAAATATCAAGAGGATCTAGCATATCACCAATTAAGTAAAGTAAATCATGAGGGAGAGGGAGTCTTTGTCGCATCGAGAATTATCTGTAAAATAGTTAAATACTTATGAGTAATTTCACTTCAAACTTAAACATACCAATATGAACTTAGAAATGAAAAAATGATACATACATAGTCTGTAAGCCATAGAATATGACTCTCGATGGCATCTTTAATTTTCTTCCTATCTTGATCTTTTACGATAAGTGAAGCATCCGACTTGTTTGCATAGACAACAAAAATTTCACAATATGTTGTTCCAATTTATCGTCCCACGACGACTTTATTCAAGGCAGTAGAAGGGCCTGCCCCACCAAATCCCAGTCACACTAGCCAATGCAGTAGAAGTATGGAGAGGTAAAAGATGTCACAGAAAGTGTCAGAAAGCATGGTGTCATAAAACTGGGAAAAGTGGCAAAGCATGGTGTCACAAAGCCTACACTGTCTGCCAGGTTTAGTCCCATGAGCACTTACTTTATCTGCAGATCCCCCACTGCAAGAAAAAAGGCATTCGTGTTTGCCCCCCTCCATCCAATAGAAATAAGGGAATATACATTTCTAGTTACAGCAAGTGTCAAAACTCACCTATTTGAAGATGAAACCACCTTAGATTTTTTTAACAGAAGAATCTGACAAGTTTGCCTTCTTCCGTGGCCTGATAAGATGACCATCATAAATCACGGTCACATTTAAACGATAATGGGAATAACCCAAGTAGTGGATGAGAGAGAGGTATAAATCTAGATATAGGAAATGCAATTCACCAAAGGCTATGAATGTACACAAGTATATATACACCATACACAAACAGAAATAAGAAAAGATCAATACTACAGAGGACAGCAGCAAGGCATAACAAGTTAAATCACACACATTACGTCTGTCAGCAGGCGTCAAAATACCAGGAGGCATGGTCCTTCCCAACCATTCATGTTCCACACTAGATCCCCCATCACCCGGTAAATACGTCGTCTCCCACTTGCCTGCAGACAAAAAAATGGAGGGAAGCAAAAGAAAACATTGACAGCTACACTAGCATATGCTGAAAGAGGAGCCCAACAAACAAAATGGAAGCCAGGAGCTAGCCCAACTTCAGTCAACTTCACGGGGAAGAGAGATTGCAAAAAAAACTAACAAATTAATTAATATACTGTTTATATTTGTACTACCCACTTTAAAAAAAGAAATAAAATATACTGTTTGTATTTTTGTCTTCATATCTTTCAGATTTTTCAATCTCCAAGAAGCACACCCATGTCACAGACTCACAATTGACACCGGCTCCTGTCCCACAGGCTTAGTACATCCTCTTCAATCCACGTAACACCAACAACGTAGAAGATGTAAGCATCTTACTTTATCTTGCTTTTCTTAGTATACTTTTTCACCATTGGGGGATTTTTGATAGTCGTGTCTAGACTCTTGAAAATGAAATCAAGCTATTGCTTTTGATGCCCTATATTAAATATTTATGTTTTTAACTGAAGCGGTATTATTGAAGAGGGATACGTCATGACAACAGTGGGAAAATTTTAGACATCGTGACAATACTACAATTTTGCTAAGTACAGTCAAATTGCACCTACAATAATTTTTAATCCAAATACTAGATTTCTTAGCAACTAATTAATTTTCTGACCTCTACACAGTTAATCATGCCTCCCACAATCTGGGTTTTGCATGAGCGCAAAAGGTATCCAATATAACCAGGTACATGTAGACAATGAATGCTCTGTTCCTTCGTAAATAAGTTCATAATACAAAGCTACCATATCTAGGTTAAAGCTCCCCACTATAGTCAAGAAAAAAGAATAAAGACGAACCTAGTATTGTGAACTACTCAGAAATACAATAGGTACTATCAACTATTCAATGCATCATCCCAACACAGCCGGGCATTGATAGAAGGAATGTGACTGAAACAAAGGTTACATGAGTCAACAGACGAGTAAAATTACTCAGGCACATGAAAATACGATAGATGAAACTATGAATGCTTTTTTTTGTTAATCACTGGGAGTCAACCCAATCGTCCACAAACAACGCCCTCCAACAGCCACCAACAAACCAATTAGCCAGGGAACTAACACAAATGAAAGAGGAATAGCATTGGAAAGATGAAGATGGAAATCTTAAACTGTCCTGCGGGAGGAACCTTTTTTTCTCCTCAACTGTTGCAAATTTTCTTCACATATAAAATATCTGAACTTGCAAATTTTAATTGTCCTGCCACGTGGGCTGCTATCTTGAAATCCACAAGTGATTTAAGAAAAGGATTACTGTGGAACGTAGGCAATGGCAGACAAATTTCAGTTTGGACTGATAATTGGATCGCAGACCAATTAGTGAGTTCACCGATCAAAAACCCAAATTACATGGGCCCCTTATCAAGCAAAAGTCCACCGATTAATGGATTCAGAGGGCTGGGACAGAGTGCTCGTCAACAAAGTCTTTGATAAAGCAGTAGCTGGTAACATATTTCTGCACAACTTTATGCAAGAGGAGGACAACATGATATGGAAGTGGACCCCAAATGGAGAGTTAAACATGAAATCAACATACTCTCTGTTATGTTTGCAATCAGGCAATCCTTCATCTTTAAGAAGTTTAGAAACCTGGAGACGTCTCTGGGACCTGGCTTTATCAAAGGTTTTACCTCCATCAGTACTAATGTTTCCATGGAAAATTTTTAGGAATGTAGTTCCATCTAATGACAAGTTATCAAAAAGAATATGATATATTTCCCCATTCTGTGATTTACGTCGGAAGGAGGTTGAAGATGACCAACATATATTATTCAATTGCCAGATTGCAAGAGCCACTTGGTTCTATTATTCTCCACTAAATTATGCACCAGACAAGGAACAAA
The DNA here is from genome assembly GCA_022559845.1 of Amorphophallus konjac. Taxonomy (NCBI): domain Eukaryota; kingdom Viridiplantae; phylum Streptophyta; class Magnoliopsida; order Alismatales; family Araceae; genus Amorphophallus; species Amorphophallus konjac. The sequence continues at coordinate 222,093,300 of CM040119.1, forward strand.
CTATTTTAACAGATAGATTCTTGAATTGGTTTAATCCTCCTTTCCCCTCAGGTATCCAAGACATGGAGCACATTATGCTAAGTGTGGCCATCCGGTGGAACCTATGGAAAGCAAGGTGTCAAAGGATTTTTTAGGGTAGAAATTAATTTCTCTCCTGTATTGATCTCCGAGAAAGCAAACTCTGCCTTCGTTCAATGGCAAAAATCAGAATCAGACCATCCCCCAGACAAACTTAAGACTAAAAGTTGGGAACAATCTCATGTGGGGTCTGTTAACTTATATTTTGATGGTGCAACAGCAAAAGATGTTGGGGCAGGTGGAATTGTTCTCAACGATCATCTCTCAAGAATATTAAAAGGCTGGGCTATGTTATTTAGACAAAATCATCCTGCACTAGTTGAAACTCTTACAATGTTGGAAGCTATCAAGATTGTCAGATCACTGTCGGGCCCAATGGTGGTAAAAGGTGACTCTCTCAAGGTTATTCAAGTAAATGGCTCCCAAGTGGCCTCATGGAGAACAAGGAATATAATTGACAAGTGTATGCGTCTCCTCCAAGGAAGGAGCATTGTTACCAACTATGTTAATAGAGAGCTCAATCATGATGCACATGGTATTGCCAGGAAAGCAACTAACATTTGTACTAAGAATCCAGTTATACTCGACTCATCCCCAGTGTATGTAAACATTTAATCTTTGGTTAATGTAAACCAGTGACCCACTTGACCAAAAAAAAAGAAAAAAAAACAAATGTTGCCTATTGAAAAGTCCTTATTCACGGACTTTCTGGACTCCAATCCAACGAGCATAGTCAACCCACAGTAATGAACCCAAAAATGTGTTTCCAGTCCGCATATCAAAAAATAGAGCACTCAAAACAAGCTTCTAGTTGTGCAGTAGTGGTTCCAAAATTCGTTGTTCAATGACTCCAGCTAATACTTGATACCTAAGATTGCTTGAAACTGCCATGTAGAGACCATATGCTGCACTTGTCGATAATATGGGAACATCCTCTACTTCTCCAGCAAAGTCCTTATCAAATGCTTTTCTAGTGTTGATCAGAACATTGGTTACGAATGTCCCTACCAGCGATGCACTTGTGCCAACTACAAAAGGTTTTGCTCGTCTCCACCTCCACCATGCCCGTCTCCACCTCCACCATCACTACCCCCTCTTCCTCCAACTCCATCACCGCCAACATGGCCACCCGCCCCACCATTACTACACCTAACTATCAGCTAGACAAAGCGCTTGCTCAGCGGAACCACACCATCAGGCAGTGACAGCGATAACCGGGGAACGAGGGGTGTCACGGTGGCATGAGGTACCAATTGGAAGACCCTAATCCCATAGGAACACGACAAGGAAGAATGAAAGGTAGACGAGGACACTAAGCGGCCACCAGAACGGCCTGGTGTCAGCGTGGCGGCCACAGAGGTGGGAGCATCGGCGGTCGCCAGGTGGAGGCGCCGGAAGTGACGATGCGTAGTCAACAGATTGGGCGAGAATCAGCAACTACTCGTGGCACACCCGCCATCTTAAAAAAAATGTCAAAGAAGGGGGAATCAATCGAATGAAACAACATCTAGCAAAAAAGAAATAAATCTCTCCAAAGTCTTGTGTAGGAGCAGGCAAATAAAATCGGATGATAGAGTGAGCAGACCAGTGCAAAAATCACATAGATATTTCAGATTCTCATCAACGAAGGATACAGAGAATATCCAGATGTGGATGGCATGTTGGAAGAGGAAGCCCCGGAGAAAGCATACCGTTGGTGGCAGGCAAGCTAGCAGCACCGGTGGAAGATCAGAGACGATGGTACGGGGCACAAGACGGGGGCTTCCTGGCTCTATTTTGAAGGAACCTGGCGAGAACCCAGACGAAAGATTGGAGGCAGCGGTGCGGGGCACAAGACGGGCTTCTTGGCTCTGTTTCGAAGGAACCTGGCGAAAACCCAGGCTCTCCTGCTTCTACTTCTACAGCTGTCGGGAGATGCGGGCCTGCGAAGAGACGTGGGGAGGGAAGGGGGGAGAAGGAGACCGAGGAGGTGAGGAGTCCGAGGAGGTAAAGTTAAGAGTTTGCAGGAGGGAAACCGAAATCGCAGCGCCAATTTCAATTTTGGAATTTCTAAAATTAATGGATAAACGACACAATTTTATTGTCATCTGCTATTTATTAAATTTTATAAGACATAATTTAATAATTTAATTTTAATTGAGGATATTTAATATGACTAGAAGGTGTATTTTTATTTTGTCTTTTGATCTTTGAAATAGAAGTCGCAATTGATTTATGTCTTTTATTTTCAACCTTATAAAAGTACATTTTTTGTCGTGAATATTCTATCTTTAACAAAGAATATTTAATATGAATAGAATATTTGATATGAATAGAAGATAAATTTTATTTTATATTTTAATCTTTAAAATAAAAGTCATAATTAATTTCTATCTTTTATTTTTAGCCTTATATAGGTAAATTTTTAGTAGTGAGAAAAGAGCACCACCACCGGGGGGATCGCAAGAGGGAAGAAGCCGTTTGAGTGGAAAATGGGAGAGAGAAATAGGGTTTACATAGGGCATACAGGGCATAGAGCCGTTCGAGTGGAAATAGGATTTACGGAGAGAGAGTGTGCAGAGGGCGGGTAGGGCACGGAGGGAGACCGGCAAGTTCCCGAAAAACGATCTTGGAGAGGTGGAGGCGACGAAGGGGGAGTAAAGCAATGGAGGGGGAGAAAAGAGGGTTTACGACGAATGGGGAGTAAAGCGGCGGAGGGGGAGGAAAGAGGATTTACAGTTTTGGAGAGGCACGCAAGAAGCTTTATTCCTGGCACCAAAAATCTTTATACTTACCTACGACATGGACCGTGGGTACTATATAAAAATAAGGGATTTTTACATATTAGTCCCTACAAACTTATCGAATTGCCGATTAGTCCCTCAAATCTGACTATTATTTAAATAACCCCTATAATTATCTCCGTTGTTCAAATAAGTCCATGCCGTTATTTTAAATCCATAAAAATTAAATAAATCAGAGTCAAGTTGACTCAATATTAAGAAAAGACTAACTAGCCCTTAGTTAGTCATGTGTGTGTGTGTGTGTGTGTGTGTGTGTGAGAGAGAGAGAGAGAGAGAGAGGCCAATCGGAGGCGGTGCAGATGCAGGGAAGGCGGTCGGTGGTGGCGAAGACGACGAACAGGGAAGGCAGCGCTCCCCCCTCCCCCTACGACCTCCCTTCCCCTCCCCCTCCGGCCTCCCTCCCCCCCTGCTACCTCCCCGGCCATCCGGCCCCCTCCTCCCCCTCCGGCCGCCCTCCCCCCTCCCCCTGCGACCTCCCTTCCCCTCCCCCTCCGGCCTCCCTCCCCGGCCCTCCGGCCCCCTTCCCCCTCCGGCCCCCCTCCCCTGCGACCAATCATAGGGCACTTGTCCCAATCGCTGCTACCACGGATCTAGCGCCGCTGGGTCCATAAAGATGATATCCAAGATCCATTAGAGCTGAAACCAGAAGGATCCATTGTGCTGAAGAAGAAGCTTTGAGAGAGGTCGACACTTCCATCAGAAGTGTCGACACTTCTGGGCTTCCAGAACCAATTCCTTCAAGGCTTCATGTTAGAAGTGTTGACATTTCCATCAGAAGTGTCGACACTTCTGGGCTTCCAGAACTAATTCCTTCAAGGCTTCATGTTAGAAGTGTTGACACTTCTGTCCCTTCCAAGGTATTTAATCTTGTGCTGATTGAAGGAGGTTTACCTGTCTTACACACTAGAAAAACTTGATTAGATATCACAATTGTAACAATAAGTCATGGTGTGTTATCACCAAAACCTGGGGGCACAACACGACCCCCTTCTCCCCCTCCGGCCTCCCTCCCCCTGCTACCTCCCCCCTCCCCGGCCCTCCGCCCCCCTCTCTCCTTGAGCTCCTCACCACCTCCCTAACCGACCGCGCGGCCACACCTCCACCGCGCCCCTCACCACAGCCACCTCCCTAACCGTCCCCGCCACCACGCCCACCTCCCTGCCACCTCCCCCTCTCCCTGCGCACCCACACCCGTCACCCACTCCGGCCAGCATCCCCTCTGCCGGCTGACGCGGCGGCGACGTGAGAATGGATCGACGGCACTCCGATATCATGAACAGGACGGGAACGGATAACTGCTATCTCACACAGCTCGGCCTCACGCCTGACGGTCTCACACCGGGTGACACACTCAAATCTCACAAATGGAGAGAAGAGGGAAGGAGAGGGGTGAACAAAGGGGCAAAGCTCCTTTAACACAAAGCATTCATTCTTTCTTTCATTCATATCATGTCTCGTAACAAGCATTGGCCTCCTATTTATAGGAAAGGCCCATTACATTCATACCCTCACAATTCCCTTATTGCATACATATCCTAGCCTAATAAAACAAAGCCCACCAACCAATATTTGACTTGTGGGTTTTAATCAAATAAAATACAAAAATTACACACATGTTATTTTGACTTAGACTAGCCTAATAAGACGAAAGAAAAAAAATACATGTAGGGATACATGTATACATACACACAAATACATATACTCAATACGTAATATACTACCGTAGCCATAAGCCGAGTCGTCAAGAAGGATCTCCGAGCCATAAGCTCGGTGCAGTGGCGGTGCGGCGTCGGCTCCGAGTAGTGGGCCCGGTAGTGGACCCGGTGGTGTCCCCACCAACCCTCCCGGGGCTGCTGGAACTCGACTCCGTCGAGTAAGGGGGGACACTGCTGTGGTAGTGCTCCAGCAGATCTAGATCGAGACGCTGGAGATCTTCCGGGCTGATCCAGGAATCATCAGAAGGTGGACGGTCTTGCCAGCGGACAAGGTAGCGCTGGTACACCCTGCTCCGTGTAGTGGTCACCTGCTCATCCAGTATCCTCTCAATATGCTCGCGCGGTACTCTCGAGGCTGTGGGACGCACAGGGGTGGGCTCACTCTCAATGGGAGGAGAAGGCCCGAAAGGGTCACTAGGAATCGTTGTGGGTTCCTTATAGGCCACTAGGTCTGCCACATTAAAAGTCGAGCTAATCCCATATTCGGGAGGTAAGTCCACAACATAAGCATTGGAGCCAATCTTCCGCAGAATTGGGAAGAGTCCATCACTACGGGCTTGTAACTTTTTAACGGCTCCCGAGGGGAGTCGTTCGGGTCGAACCCATACCATAACCATGTCACCTTCTTGGAATTCATGGTGACGCCTATGCGAATCAGCCAACTTTTTATAGGTTTCATTATTGAGGTTGATTTGCTTGCTAATTGACTCATGCAGACTCGTGACATGCTGTGCAAACTCCTCAGCTGACTTGGATATCCTAGACTCGAGGGGAAGGGGAATGAGATCCACAGGTTTTCTAAGCTTGTAGCCATGCACGACCTCAAATGGACTCATACCTATGGACCGATTGATCGAACTGTTGTATGCAAATTCGGCTCTGGGCAAAAGAAGGTCCCAAGTGCCAGGGTGATCCCCTACGAGACACCTCAATAGATTCCCTAAACTCCTATTGACGACCTCAGTTTGCCCATCAGTTTGGGGGTGATATGCAGTGGAGAATTTGAGTTTGGTGCCAACTAGGTGCCAAAGTGTCTTCCAAAAGTAACTAGTGAACCGGACATCTCGGTCAGACACGATGGTTTGGGGAAGACCATGTAGACGCACGACTTCATCAAAGAATAAATGGGCTACTCTAGATGCATCAGATGTTTTGGAACATGCAATGAAGTGGGCCATCTTAGAGAACCTATCAACGACAACAAAGATGGAATCATGCTTGTGAGCAGTGCGTGGTAACCCAAGGATAAAATCCATACTCACATCAACCCATGGTCGATCAGGAACGGGGAGAGGAGTGTAGAGACCAGTGTTCTGTTTGACCTGTTTGGCCATCGTGCACGTCCTACACTGGGCTACAATCTTGGCCACATCTCTCTTCAGGCCAGGCCAATAGAAGTGCTCATCCACAGAATGGATGGTCTTGTTGCGGCCAAAGTGACCAGCAAGACCTCCAGCATGTATTTCCCATATCAGGAAGTCCCGAACAGAAGTCCTCGAGACACAGAGTTGCTGCCCTCGAAATAGAAAACCATCTTGGAGTAGATAGTCAGAAAAGACTGTCGAGGGTCCAGCGGACAGAGCAAAGTAGGCAAGGCCAAAATCAGGACACTCTCCATAGAGTTCCTTCATGCGGTCAAATCCGGTGACCTCTACCCGAACAGTGGAAAGAAGGGAGACCCTTCGACTCAAGGCGTCGGCCACCTTATTGTCCTTTCCAGCCTTATGTTTTAGGACAAAGGTGAAGGACTGGAGGAATTCTACCCACCGATCATGCCTTGGGTTTAAGCCCTTCTGAGAGCTAAGGAATTTCAAAGTCTCGTGGTCCGAGTATAAGACGAACTCTTGTGGTAAGAGATAGTGTCTCCAGTGTTTGAGAGCTTGGACCACGGCATAAAACTCCTTATCATAGGTGAAGTATCGAAGCTTTGCATCAGAAAGCTTCTCGCTGAAATAAGCCACAGGGTGGCTTTCTTGGCTAAGCACTCCACCTATTCCTACGCCAGATGCATCACAAGAAACCTCAAAGACTTTGGAAAAGTCTGGTAGGCGGAGGACATGGGCTTTGGTCATAAGCTCCTTTATGGCAAGAAAAGCCTGGGAGGCAGCTTTGGTCCACTCAAAATTCCCCTTACAGATGCAATCCGTAATGGGTGCTATAATGGTGCTAAAACCCTGAATGAAGCGTCTGTAGAAGGTGGCTAGCCCGTGAAAACTACGAACGTCATGGACATTCTGGGGCTCCGGCCAGTCTACTATAGCTCGGACCTTTGATGGGTCCACAGACACTCCTTGACTAGAAACCACAAATCCAAGGAAAGTGACCCGGTCTGTCATGAATTCACATTTCTTGAGATTAGCGAACAGGGTTTCTCTCCTCAAAGTCTCGCAGACTTCCCTCAAATGATGGATGTGGTCTTGAGGGTTGTGGCTATAGATGAGAATGTCGTCAAAGTAGACGACAAAAAAGCGACCAATGAGGGGTCGAAGGATTTCCGTCATAAGCCGCATGAATGTGTTGGGGGCATTGGATAGCCCAAACGGCATGACGAGCCACTCATACAGACCTTCTTTGGTTTTGAAGGCTGTCTTCCACTCGTCCCTTGGTCGAATCCGGACCTGGTGGTAGCCACTTTTCAAGTCAATCTTGGAAAAGATAGTGGCTCCACTCATCATGTCAAGCATGTCATCAAGACGGGGAATGGAAAACCTATACTTGACAGTGATCTTATTGATGGCGTGGCTATCAACACACATCTGCCAGGTGCCATCCTTCTTGGGTGTGAGCAAGGCAGGGACCGCACATGGGCTCTTGCTTACCCTGAGGAAACCTTTGTGGATAAGGTCCTCAACAATCCTTTGGAGCTCAGTATGCTCCTTGGGGTTCAACCTGTAGTGGGGAAGGTTGGGTAGGGTGGACCCAGGGACAAGATCAATGGCGTGTTGAACATCACGCATGGGAGGGAGTGTTGAAGGCAAGTCTTCCGGGAAGATATCTTGGAAGTCCTGCAGGATTGCCTGGACTTCAGGTGGGATGGAGACTTGGGACTCCTCAAGGGTAATGGTGACGGCAACAGCCCAAACAGGGGCACCCTCGGAAACCTCTCTATTCATCTCATGAACACCTATGAAATTAAGGCGCCTAATCGGGTCATGGTCAACCTTAGGGGCCTTAGGGATGGATATGACAGGTGTAGGAGAGGAGAGAATGGGAAGCTTCCCTTTGGTGGGAATTGGGGCATTCTCCTGAATTTTGGGAGATACAGCGGGTGTGGAGGTAGGACTCTTTCCCGTGGCCACCTTTGGGGGTGTTGGGAGCAACTGAATCCTCTTCCCATTGTGGGAGAAGGAACACTCATTGGACCGACCGAATGTAGTAAGGCCTACATCGTAGATCCATGGCCGTCCTAAGATGATGCTCCCGACCTTCATAGGCACTACATCGCATAAGATTTGTCCTTGGTAGGACTGGAACTGGATGGGAATGACACATGTAGTGGTGACTAGGATAGACGTGTCGTCAACCCAAGCCACGTTGTATGGCCTCGGATGAGGATGGGTAGGTAGACCTAGACGGGATACAAAGTCTGAAGAAACTGCATTGATACAGCTCCCGTTGTCAAAGATCACCTTACAGGGTTGAGTTTTGACCATGATGTAGGTTTGGAATATGGAGGTTCGATGCCAGTCGTCCTCCTGTGGGTGTGCGAGGATACAGCGAATTACACCTAGTCTTCCCTGGTTTGAACTTTCGACAATTTCCCCCACTTACATGTACTCGACATGCGTTCCATCATACCCTGCATCTAATTCCTCAAATTGGGCAACGAGATCAGGGTCAGGCTCATATCTCTCAAGGGTTTCTCCTTCCTGAGGTGGAAGCTCCATGGATTGGGGGTCGATGATGACCAAGACTCGGGTGGGGCAATTGGTGGCAATATGCCCTAGGTTATGACACATGAAGCATCGGACTCCCGAGATAGGGGCTGGTTGGGAGGTGCTAGGGATGACCCCTTTTCCCTTGTCATCTCTCCTCTCAACTGGTGGAGTATACTCCAGTCTAGGCACAGCAGCGGGTGCAGGTAAAAGGTTCCTTGGGAAAGGAGCAGTAGGGGCAACGGCCCTAAGTGGGGTAGCAGTAGGAACGTAGGAGGTGGAGGGGCCAGCTCTCTCAGTATAGCGGACTATGAGGTTTCGGGGTTCAGGTTGGCGGTAGATGGGAACCTAAGGTGGGACCACCCTTTGAAACCTCTCAACATCTCGTGCAACCTGGTAGGCATGCTCGAGGGTGTTAACCTCCCGCAAGAATAATTCCCGCTGAATACTCTCGTGTAAGCCAGCCCTAAACCGAGAGAGGGTGACAGAGGCATCCTCCATGACTCGACTCCGAAGGAAGTAGTCATCAAATTTGGTGATGTACTCGTCCACGGACTTTCCATCTTGGGTGAGTTTCTGCCATTGGTCTAAAAGACGCTGATGGTAGGAAGGTGGCAGATACTTCTCCCTCAATTTCTCCTTCATTTCTTCCCACGTGTTAATAGGCTCCTTTCGTCTCCTTGCTAGGATATTCTCAACATTACACCAGTAGGTTTTGGCTTGACCTAGGAGTTTCATTTTGGCAAACCTTACCCTTGTAGCAGGGGTCATGCGGCGATGCCAATCAAAATATTGGTCCATCCCGGTCTCTCAATCAAGGTATGTAGCGGGGTTGAGGGACCCATCAAAACTTGGAGCGTCAATCTTGACGTTCCGTAGGATGATATCTTCATCATCGTGGTCTCTCTCCCGAGGCGCACGGGCCTCTTGTTCTCTACCTTGGGGATCCTGATTTTGGCGGGCTTGCTCTCTTTCCTCCCTAGGATTGGCTACGGGATTGTCGTGGCCATTCACTCTTCCTTCCTCTCCCTTCAGTCGATCCTCTAAGGTTCGGATCCTCTTATCGAGTTCCATCCGTAGTTGGCCTATGGATTCTTCAAAGTGGGCCATGAGGTTATGCTCGAGCTGGACTAGCATAGCAGTCACGCTCTCCTGATCCATGGGTAACGTTGAGAGGCGCTCTAGACGGCCGGATGAATTCCTAGACCAACGTGGCATGCACGACCTCGGACCTAAATGATGCAGTCTTAGGACCGATAATTAGCAAGCTATAGACCCAAATTTTGTTGGCTAATTGGCAAAAGGCCAATTTGAAGGGACCGGTCAGGGAGAGTTGCTCGCCCGTAGGCGAAGTAGTTGTGGAACTACCTCCTGACAATTAGGGTGCCCTAATGCAACAGTCTAGGGCCTAAGGATGGGTACATACAAGCTCTCGCTTTCCGTCCACAGTAATGCACTCAGGAGACTGGCTGTATGGATCGGGCTCTCTCTCACTTCGCGCGGCAATTGAAAAGATACTAAATGAGTAAGTGAGGGGAGCACGTACCTAGCTAGACTGAAAAGTCTAACTCTGGTCGGAGACGAAGGCGAGCGGGGACGTGCGTGCCCGCACGGCGTCGATGAAGCTTGACCGGTTACAAAGAATTTACTCCGCGCAAGGAGGGTTATTACAAAACCACTTAACTTAAAAATTTTCCCGCGCAGGGGAACAAATCAGTCTAATTTCTCCACGCAGGGAGACTCAGAGGTACGCGCGTTCCGTGATCTACGGATCTTCTGTCGCCGGGCGACTCAGACACGGGCCGAGCCGTAATAGCGGACTCGGGTGCCACAAGAAATAAGTTAAATAGATATATAATAATATACATATAGATATATAAGATTATATATATCTCATATATATATATATATATTATATTTAACTTATTTTCAAAAATCTCTCTTTTCAAACCTTTTTTTTCTTTTGTTCAAACTTCACCTACTTCTTTTGACTTTTTATATATTTTTTTCAACACTTCACCTTTTTTTTGACTTTTCTTTCAGTCTTTTTTTTTCAACCTTTTTTTCTGATTTTTCAAACCCTGTGCGTGTTTCTCACGCGGCTGATGGTCAGCCAGGGCGGCGGCCCACGCGGGAGGGCGACGCAGGAGAGGCGGGTGCGGCCGTGGGCTTGGGCAGGTAGGCTCCCAAAGGCGGTGGCGCAGGGGAGCGGGTGCCGAGGCCACGCGGCGCACAGGGGGAGGCGGCAGGCGGGCGCTGGCGTCGAGGCGGCAAGCGGGCGCACGGGGAGGCGCTAGGCGGGCGCTGGCGTCGAGGCGGCAGGCGGGCGCACGGGGAGGCGCCAGGCGGTGGTGGGCAGGTGGCCGCAGGCGGTGGGCACGCGGTGGCGGAGCGCTGCGGAGGCGGGGCTGGCCGCAGAGGAGCTGGCCGTTGCGGCCAGCAATCCTTTTGAATTCGGGCACGGGCGACGATGCCCTGCCGCGAGCGTGAAAATTTTTTTTTCTTTCTAATTCTCTCACACACACAGCCGAGAGAAATTTTTTTTCCTCTTTTTTTTCACTTCTTTTCTTTCAACCGAGATTTGCTAGTTTCTTTTGTTCTCTTTTTATTTTCACTATCTAACAACAGAGAGAGAAAGAGAGACGACGTCGGGGACGTCGGGTCGTCAGAGACGCCGTTGTTGGGCTCTGATACCAAATCTGACGCGACAGCGACGTGAGAATGGATCGACGGCACTCCGATATCACGAACAGGACGGGAACGGATAACTGCTATCTCACACAGCTCGGCCTCACGCCGGACGGTCTCACACCGGGCGACACACTCAAATCTCACAAATGGAGAGAAGAGGGAAGGAGAGGGGTGAACAAAGGGGCAAAGCTCCTTTAACACAAAGCATTCATTCTTTCTTTCATTCATATCATGTCTCATAACAAGCATTGGCCTCCTATTTATAGGAAAGGCCAATTACATTCATACCCTCTCAATTCCCTTATTGCATACATATCCTAGCCTAATAAAACAAAGCCCACCAACCAATATTTGACTGGTGGATTTTAATCAAATAAAATACAAAAATTACATACATGTTATTTTGACTTAGACTAGCCTAATAAGACGAAAGAAAAAAAATACATGTAGGGATACATGTATACATACACACAAATACATATACTCAATACGCAATATACTACCGTAGCCATAAGCCGAGTCGTCAAGAAGGATCTCCGAGCCATAAGCTCGGTGCAGTGGCGGTGCGGCGTCGGCTCCGAGTAGTGGGCCCGGTAGTGGACCCGATGGTGTCCCCACCACCGGCAACCACCATCTTCCCCGCGACCACCCCTCCCACGGCTAGCTCTCCCTCTCACCTCTCTGCACTCCACCTCCGCAAGCCCGCCGCGACCCCACCGTCGAATCCCCACGCCTCCGCCTGCCTCCCCTCCGCGCCAGATGACGCCGACGCCTCGCGAGCCCACTCCCCACACCGGCACCGTCGCGACCGTCACCCACGTCGCCGCCACTTCTCTCTCTCATCTCCTCCGTGAACCAACTCGACCTCCCCTCTCTTACTCTCTCTACCGTTTGTCTCTCTGCTCTATCCCTCGATCACACACAGCCTATGCGGTCTCCCTCTCTCCCTGCACAACCACCGCCTGAGCCGGCCGCACCACCTCCACCTCCCTCTCCCTCACACCACCTCCCGTCCGCACCACCTCACCCTCTCTCTACGCCAGCAACCTCCCAACACCAAGCCACCCCCGCCTCCCTCTCTCTCCCTGTACCTTCCCAACCGTGACCCCACTGTCACCCGGCCGGCCACCCTCCGGCAACATCAAGCCACCGCCCCTCACGGTCTCTCTGCCTCCCTCCCCCTCCCCTGCTACCTTCCCTTCCATGTCCCCTTCGCCTCCCCCTCCCTCGGTCCCCCTCCTCCTCCCAGTCCCATCTCACTCCGCCTCCCCCTTCGCCTTCGGCTGTGTCCTCCCTCCCCTTCACATGTCCCCTTCGCCTCCCCCTCCCCTTCCCGTCCCCCTCCGCCTCCGGCGGTCTCCCTCCCCTTCCCGTGTCCCCCTCCTCGGTCCCCCTCCAACCATTAGAGCTGGTGACACACCCTCCTTCTCACATTCCAGAGAGAGAGAGAGAGTCCACAGTCAACATGGGTATTTTAGTCTTTTCTCATACACTTGATGGAATATTCTACGGAATATATTTTTTTAACGGAAATAGACTACAAGGATTTATTTATAACATATTGATGATTGTAGGCACTTTTAAGATAATAGTCAGATTTGAGGGACTAATCGGTAATTCGATAAGTTTGTAGGGACTAATATGTAAAAATCCCTAAAAATAAAAAATATTCTTACGACATAATTAAATAGTAAATATGTTACTTCACGTACCTCATACCGTAGGTAATTTAATATGGCTATCTGTTCCTACCACACTATCAAACCATAGGTATAAATTATAACTTACCTACGATATTGACCATAGGTACTATTTAAAAATAAAAAATATTCCTATGACATAACTAACCGTAAGTATGTTACATCACGTACCTACGACGCAGACGGTAGGTAATGTAACATGGATATCTATTCCTACGACACTATCAAACGGTAGGTATGTGACATCACATACCTACGACATTCTTAGTAGGTATGTGATATATAATTATCTATTCCTACGACTCAAACGAACCGTAGATATAATATATCACTTATCTATTACATTGTCCGTAGGTAGTTTAATCTATCTATCTATTCCTACGAAATTATCAAACCGTAGGTAAGGTGCCCCTATTGCCTACGATATCGACCGTAGATAATATATAAACCCACAAAACTGTAGGTATAGCCTAGTCTATAATTACGACTTACAGAGCCATAGGTAAGTGTCGTAGGTAAAGGTCCCTCTTGATGTATTGGCGTTACCCTATACTAATGTTATCAAGTCTATTAAGTTCTAGTGGGGGAAGCTCAAATAATACTCCTTGACGTCGTAAAAGGCTGAAGATTCGCAATCTCTACTCAGGTATAATTAAGCTCGAGATATCAGAGGTCAATCCCACAAAAAGCAGACTCTCCAATAAATCCCTGTTCTTTCCCGCTATTCCTATATATATGTTTTTCTTTAGCTCATCCGTCTGAGACTCCTGGTCTTCCCCACAAGATCAAAAGACTAACGTTGTTAGCCTTGCAGGCGATTCCCATCAGGTCAATGCTGGCTTCGCTGCTAAGAATTCCTGCCGTGGAATGTCAAGATGGAGAAATTTTGCTTGGCAAAATGAAGAGTGGAGATGTTGTTGTAAGGGAAGAATTTAATGTGTACAACGTACAGTTTTATCATTCTTCTTCTTAGGAAATTGATCATAAGCACGCGCACGATGTCACTTCAAAGAAAAAGAAAAGAATCATATCCCCATATTATTCCCCTCCCTGTTTTGCTTTGGTTCTTGCTGCCCGCTCTGGAAGGTAACAGGTTAAGAGCTTTGTGACACCATCTCTGCTTCTAGATAACTAATAGAGATTTAATCAAAGTTATGTCGACCTATATACACACGTATCCTGGCGATCCATAATCTGACAGTCTTGATAACCGCCGTAATCCTTGCCGACCTCTTCTTTAATTAATTTCTTCTGAAGCAAACTCAAAATTGGGAGGATCCAAATGGCCTTAGCTTATCCATATGCTGAAGTAAAAGGGAATAGATCTTTGTAAGTAAAAAAGATAATTTTGTCCTGAGCCTGCTATATACTGAGTGGACTTAGATCTGCAGACCTTGAGGTTCTCTAGTGCCGCACTCTGTCAAATCCGGCAGACACTTGGATTGTGAATGTTGTGAAGATTTAAAGTAGGCACTATTAGAACGTAAGATGAAGGATTAACGTGATAAGAAATGTCACGTCCCGAGCGCGAAAGATTACCCGTGACGCGATAGTCCTTTATATAGAACCAAAGTGAGCTAACTATTTGATGGAATTCTTTCTTTGACAATTAATAGAGTGCGCAATTCTTTTAAGATTAAATTTGAGATTTCGAGCTGATCATTATTTCAACTAACCAAATGACAATTACATACATTTCCCGAGTCCGACTACTCGGCTTCAAGCCCTTATTAAAGTTCTAATCAATTGGACTAATACAACTGACATAGTGAACTAATACAACTGACATCTGACATAACTGGATACAACTGACATAAGTGGGATTACAATAACATAATTAGCATGACAATATGATAACTCAGTGCTAACACTCATCACTCAGTTTCATTCCCTTCCGAGTGTTGGTTGTCATCCAAACCACCTGAAAATGTTAGAAGTAACCGGATGAGCGAGTCGCTCAGTAAGATTTACATCTCAATATTTATAGGGTGTTTGGGAGCATTTTTATTTTTGAATTGATTTCACTCTCTAAAATTAGTCTATCTTAAATTTTGACTTTAGTTTTAAAACTGAAGTAAACGACTGCTACTATGTTCGGTAAAATTGATATAAATTTTAAAATTTATGTAGAGTTGTTTGGTCGGAGTAGAATCGCCATCTCACTCTCTTCTTCCTCGCGACACCTTGTTTCTGCAAGTCGAACCCGAAAGAGGCCACGCCGTCGCGACCAGCAGAGCCGGCGCCGGTCGCCGCCGCTGATCGGCGTCTCACCGGAAACCCCTCCCCGTCCACGCCGCAGCCACTGTTGGCCCTGCACCACCACCGTCGCGGCTACT
This sequence comes from Amorphophallus konjac, assembly GCA_022559845.1. Classification (NCBI taxonomy): domain Eukaryota; kingdom Viridiplantae; phylum Streptophyta; class Magnoliopsida; order Alismatales; family Araceae; genus Amorphophallus; species Amorphophallus konjac. The sequence continues at coordinate 222,108,478 of CM040119.1, forward strand.
CCCCCATCATCTTCCTTCTCGCGGGGATGCCGAAAGGGGGGGCCTTCTTCTCTTTCTCTTCCGGCTAGCAGACCGCCGCGCGCCCGCCGTCATCATCTTCCTGCTCGCCGGCACACAGCCGCTGCCGTCTTTCTCTGGCCGGTCGGGATGCTGCCCTCCTTCCGTGAGAATCCCGCCCAGCCGCCGCCGAAGCTCCGCCTTCGTGCTTCTCTTTTTCTCCCTCTGCAAACGGCGCCGACGATGCCATCGTCTTTTTCCTCTCCGTGGCGTCGGGAGCCGGAGGGGGCTGCGGGCGGAGGGGGGAACCGGAGGGGGGGAGGGGGCTGTGCAGGGGGGAGGGGTCTGCGCAGGGGGGAGCCGGAGGGGGGAAACCGGAGGGGGGGAGGGGGCTGCGCAAGGGGGAACCGGACGGGGGGGGGAGGGGGGAGCGGCCGGGGGAGACGGCGGGGGAGGTGGGCGAAGGCCGCAGGGGGGAGGGGAGGAGGGGAGGGGAGGGGGAGGGGGAGCCGCCGGGGGAACCGGAGGGGAGGGGGAGGGGGGAGCGGCCGGCGCCGGAGGGGGGGACCGGAGGGGTGGGGGAGGGGGCTGCGCAGGGGGAGGGGAGGAACGGGGGCTGCGCAGGGGGAGAGGAGGGGGAGGGGGCCGCATGAGTATTTTTTTAAAAAAAATTGGTCAGGTGTTGTTTTTTTTTTGAGGAAGATTTACACGTGATTAGATTTCTTCCCTAAAAGTTAAGAGAGGCTTACCAAACAGGGTTATAAGACATCTTCCTCTTTTTTTAAAAATTGAGAGAAAAAAGAGGTAAAAAACTACAACCAAACACCCCATTAACATACTTTAAGTGATTTACAAGTTCAATTAATGTAGGTAAATCTATACATGTCGACAAGTAGATATCAAGGATTGTAAAATCGACAAGAGCAATAAGAGAATAACAAGTGAGAGCATATAGATTTCAACTTCAATACAACAGTAGCAAGAGATATCAAGCAAGTAATAACTGGAATTAGCAACAATTTTCCAAGAATGTAAGAACTCATGTCAAGCAAACAATAGTAAGCAACGTAATTTCAAGCATGTAGAATTGGAATTGACTATTTATCAATTCATTCAAGTAAATACTTTTACCCTTCTGCGGGTCTCAAGTCAATCAATCAAGTAATATCACGGGAATGAGTGGAATGCCTAAAATCTAGCAAGTAAGTACTCCGGTGCAATGCCAAACACCGTGGTCAATAAACTCCCATGGGCACAAGTACCTTCGGGTGCTCCTCCCAGGACCAGACCGGGCCCTATATGCACAGCATTGGTCATGTTTGTTGACATACACTCTCATTTATAGCCAATATGGAATTTCAAGGGTTGACCAGGTAGGATGTCAATAAGGTGGATTATAGAATAGAATCCAAGGCGTATCGTTACGTAGGGACGAACTAGAAGTAAAAATCAGTAACGTTTGATACACGGAAAAACTGGGTGAGATCGGTGCCTTGTAGGCTACCTGACATGTTCAGAAATGACATCCTCACAATGGGGTGCCTTTCCTGTGAACTATACAGGGTTTAGAGAAACCCAGTCAGGGGTTAAATGGCGTCTCTCAGGCTGCCATTTATCAGTGAATGGCGTCTTGAAACCGGGGCGCATCACTCAGGGGTTCAAGGTCTTCAAAAAACCAAAACTCGGGGTCCATTTAATAGGCGCCCAGGTCACTGCCATCTTCTTGAAATTGGCGCCCAAGGGGCTACCATGTTCTTGAAATTGGCACCCAGGGGTCAGCCACGGTTTAACAAGTTTATAGGGTCAGGCTTAGTAGGCGCCCATGGGGCTGCCATCTCTTCGAAATTGACGCCCAGGGGGCTGCCATCTCTTAGAAAATGGCGCCCTGGGGTTGCCATGTTTTACTGATAGGCACCCAAGGGTCAGGCGCCTATCAAACATGAGTCCAGGTTAACTAATGGCTAAGGCTTAATGGCTGAGGGTTAACTACGTAATTAACTAGTTTAACCAATGGTTTAACTAATGATAATAGGGGTTTAACTAGATGATTTATTGGTTAAACAGAGATTTAACTAATCTAGGTTTAAATAATTTAAGCACTGGTTAAGCTAAGTAGCTAGGGTTTAAGTTAACTGATCAATTAATTGTAGGTTAATAGAAGGCGTCCATATGGCTGTCACCTATCAGAAGAAGGCGTCTCAGGGGCTGCCACCTTCTGTTAGAAGGCGCCCTAGGGGCTGCCACTATTTTTTAATTGGCGCCCTAGGGTTGAGCGCCCTTCATATTTCTGGGTGGAATATGCGTCTGTTGTACAGCCGCTGTTCAGTGAATGGCGTCCGGGTCAGAGGCGCCCTTCAATTTAAGCAGATTTATGTAAAATTGATGACATAGACAGATAGAGGAAATTGTGAGGATTACAGATCTGTATTCATGCACTCGTTTCATGCTTTAGTTTCTCAAATATCAAATTTTTAACATGACGTATCATACTAGTTTACATTTTACAGGAACTAAATGGAGACAGGGTTTCTAAATAGGTAGAACTCTATCTATATCTAATATGGTGTATAGATTAGGTAGACTAACAGGTTAATTAGGTAAGCTAATTGGTTGGTAGATCAACTAACAAGTTAATTAGGTATGCTAATAGATTAGTTAATAGCTTAACTAACATGTTACGTAAAAACACGATAAAACTTGCGTGACACAGGATATATCGCATGGATATGAAGCTAATATATGTCAATTACCCTAGATTGAAGCTAATACATGCTAATTATCTTGGGTATAAGGCTAATACATGCTAATTAACTTAGGTATGAGGCTAATACATACTAATTACCCTAGATTGAAGCTAATACATTCTAATTATCATGGGTATAAGGCTAATACATGCTAATTAACTTAGGTATGAGACTAATACATGCTAATTACCCTCGATTGAAGCTAATACATGCTAATTATCCTGTGTATAAGACTAATACTTGCTAATTATCCTGGATATGAGGCTAACACATACTGTGTAACACTAAATATCGCATGGAAATGAGCCTAAGACTAATCATCCTAGATTAGCTACTAGTTTAGTTAAAAGTTGAGAACACCTACCTCTGTGAAGTGGCAGAAGTTGTAGCAGGTGGAAGAAGCAGCTCCTTCCCTCCTCTGCAACCCTTCAGAAAGTGCCTCCCCTTCTCAACAGCAAGCCTTCGAACCAACGGAGGTTTGCTTCATTAGGAATGTATAATATAAGGTTTGAGTCGAAAGGAGGGGGAAACAAGATCCGTGAAAATCGGATCTCAGTGGGATGCCAACTTATACAGGCTGTTGGTGATAAGAAATCGAAAAGTCTGTCTGGTGGAAAATGGCGCCTATGAGAGGGTCGTGATTCATCCAGAGTTTCTCTATTTTAAACTTCCCACTTAACTTTAATGATTTTTATCTTTAAAAATTGATGGAGTTAGTTTGTGAAATTTCATGGGTGAGATCATTACATTTTTCTCTATTTTTACATTTAAATTTTTTTAATTTTTTTTAAAATAAAAAGTGGCACTATTCACGTTTAGGAAATAACGACCTAACATCAGGGTTTAACGGACCGACCGTACCGGTCGCCCCGACTTTTTATCGGTACGGTTCTGTCCCGCTCCGTCCAGCTCTATCCCGTAAGATATATATATATATATATATATAATATAATAACATCATAAAATTCGTGGCTCAATTGGTTAGGTGACTTGTTCACCTCTTTCAAGCGACGCAAGTTTGAATCTCGCAAGTAACATTTGAGATTTTAGTTTTTTTAAATCAAAAATCTTGTAAAAAGACCCTAAAAACAGATGTAAATTGCCAGTTCCGAACCCAAGTCACGTCTGTGCGGGTAAAATCGCTCAACCAACTTACCTATAAAATATTTGATGCTTAAAATAATATATATAATATATAACGCGTGCCGATTGCGTCCCACGTACCGGTCGTCCCGGTCTTTGGCTGGTACGGTCCGGAACGGGCGGTTCGGCCCGTCCCGGAATGGTTTGTCAAACCCTACCTAACATATGTCGTTGTTTAGTGAATAACGACCATGTATTGGTCGTTACTTCTTTTGGAGTATTTTCCTATCACCCTCTAAGGACCGAAATTGGATATATATCCTTTCCATCCTTGTATATCTACTTTAGTTGAATAACGACACCTTACATATCGTAATTTCGTGAGTAACGGCTTAATAATGGTCGTGATTTTGAACATGGACTTTTCTATTCACTCTACACTAACCAAAATTATCTATATACCATTTCTCACTTCCTAAATTATGTTTATCCTTTAACACTTCATCTATATACCCTTATTTCTTCAAAACAATGATATAATGTAAAAGTTGGAATATGAAATTTTCTAAATTATGAAAATATGATTTGACATCTTGTAAAATTGATGTTTATCTTTTAAAACTCTTTCTATATAACCTATTTCCTATTCCTTTAGAATAGTGTAATAAGATGTATTATTAGTTTCCTAAGTGATTGAAAATATAAATTAGCATTTCCTAAAATATAATTTGGCATTTTCTAAAGTATCTATTAGTTTTTGAATTATTAATTAAATGGTTAATCAAATAGAATTAGAATATGAGTTCAATAGTTACCTATATATATATATATATATATTCGTATATTTCTATTTTAAAATTTCCGGATGTTACACCCTCCCCTACTTAAAAGAATTTGGTCCCCAAATTCAACTGTATAAGGGTAAATTCAACTGTATATGAGTATTGTCGAAAGTATAGGATACTTACAGTCTAAAATAATTCTGGGTATCTTCGTTTCATAGATTCCTCGATCTCCCATATTGCTTCCTGCTCCGAGCATCGATTCTATTGGATTTTCACTATAGGGATCGTCTTGCTCCTTAGAACTCGGACTTCTCGGTTGAGGATTCGCATCGGCCTTTGCTCATAAGTAAGATCCCTTTGAATCACTAAATCAGCATGGTCGATGACGTGAGAAGGGTTGTGCACATATTTCTTCAGCATAGATATATGAAATACATGGTGCACTTCCGAGAGTTGAGGAGGTAAGGCAATACGGTAAGCCACCTCGCCCACTCTTTCCAATACTTCAAATGGACCGATAAACCTTGGTGTAAGCTTGTCCTACCGAATCTTCTGACACCTCAGTCGGGAGATACCTTGAGAAATACATGGTCACCCACTTGAAATTCCAAGTCTCTCCTTCTGTTATCAGCACAAGATTTTTGCCTGCACTGAGCTACCTTGAGTCTCTCTCTGATAAGGTGTATCTTTTCAGTTGAATCTCTAATCATATCTGGGCCTAGAAGTTATCTTTCACCGACTTCATCCCAGCATATTGGAGATCCACAACTCCTGCCATAAAGCGCCTCGAAAGGTGCCATCTGGATACTAGCTTGATAGCTGTTATTGTAGGTAAATTCGGCTAGGGGTAAGTGGTCATGCCAGCTTCTGCCGAAATCTATAATGCATGCCCTTAACATATCTTCAACAACCTGATTTGTTCTTTCAGTCTAACCATCTGTCTGGGGATGAAAAGCAGTGCTAAAGTTGAGTTTCGTTCCCAGAGAGTGTTGTAGACCCTTCCAAAAATGAGAAGTAAAACGCGGGTCTCGATCAGATACTATAGACACAGGAATTCCATGCAATCTAGTAATCTCTTTGATATATAAGGCAGTAAGAACATCAACCGACCATCGACTCTTGATAGGTAAGAAATGAGCCGATTTAGTAAGGCGATCGATGATTACCCAAATTCCATCATATCCGCCCCTTGACCTGGGCAAACCCATGATGAAGTCCATGCCGATGTCTTCCCATTTCCACTTGGGGATATCTAGTGGATGCAGTCTTCCAGCGGGTTTTTGATGTTCCGCCTTCACCTGTTGGCATGTCAAGCATCTAGACACGAAGTCTGCTATCTCCATTTTCATGTTGGGCCACCAAAAGGTTCCTTTTATGTCTTGGTACATCTTAGTGGCTCCAGGGTGGATCGTATACCCCGATCGGTGAGCTTCTTCAAGAATCCTCTTCTTCAACTCAGGACAGTCTGGTACACATGTCCGTTCATGGTATAATAATCTGCCATCGAGTGCCAACTTGAAATCAGATTTCTCGTCCAGCTTCTCTTTTATTTCTACTAGGGTAGGATCTGCTTCTTGCAACCTCTTGATTTCAGCTAGCAAATCCAGATGCACACTTATGAGAGATAGAGTAATACACCTGTCATTCTCATCCATGCTTATATTGAGTTCAGAGAATTTTTCTAGCAGCTTCCATTCTTGAACCATACAGTTGGCCACTAGGGTTCTCGACTTCCGACTAAGGGCATCTGCTACGGAATTACCGTTACCAGGATGATATTGTATAGTGAAGTCGAAATCCTTGAGATACTCGAGCCAACGCCTTTGTCGCGTGTTCAGCTCCTTCTGAGAGAATAAGTATTTGAGGCTTTTATGATCGGAGTATACTGTGAATTACTCTCCGTAGAGATAGTGCCTCCAGATCTTTAAAGCTCATACCACTGCGGCTAGCTCTAAATCATGCACATGGTAGTTTTCTTCATGCTTCTTTAATTACCGGGAAGAGTATGCAATGACTCTTCCATTATGCATCAATACACATCCGAGGCCGATACCAGATGTATCAGTATATACCTCATACTTCTCTCCTTCAATTGGTAGAGATAAGACCGGAGCAGTAGTCAAGAGATCCTTCAAAGTTAAGAAACTCTTCTCACAGTCTTCACTCCATTCATAAGGCACTTCCTTGCGAGTCAATCGGGTAAGAGGAACATCAATCTTAGAGAAGTCCTTAATAAAACGCCTGTAGTAACCAGCTAGACCCAAGAAGCTTCGAATCTCCGTTGTATTTGTTGGTCGTCCCCAGTTCTATACGGCTTCGACCTTTGCAGGATCAACAGAAATTTCATTCTTTGAGATCACATGGCCTAAGAAGGACACTTCCTTAAGCCAGAACTGGCACTTGCTGAATTTGGCATATAATTTATTGTCTCGCAATATTTGTAATGCCTTCTCAAGATGCACTTCATGATCCTCTTCAGTGTTTGAATAGATCAGTATATCATCAATAAAGACCACAATAAATTGGTCTAAATAGGGCCTGTAGATGCTGTTCATTAACTGCATAAAAGTTGCGGGGACATTTGTTAGTCCAAAAGGCATAACAGTAAATTCGTAATGCCTATACCTGCTTCGAAATTTAGTTTTGTATATGTCTTCTTCTTTGATCCTCAATTGGTGGTAACCAGGCTGAATATCAATCTTGGAGAAATAATTAGCTCCAGACAATTGGTCGAACAGCTCATCAATTCTCGGCAGCGAGTACTTGTTCTTGATTGTAAGGTGGTTCAACTACCGATAATCAATGCATAATCTCAACGTTCCATCCTTCTTTTTAACAAAGAGCACGGGTGCTCCCCAGGGGGAAGTACTCGGCCTAATGAAACCATTTTTTAATAAATCCATCAGCTGCTCTTTTAGCTCCTTCAACTCGACGGGAGACATTCTGTAAGGTGCCTTAGAAACAGGACCGGCACCAGGAATAATGTCGATTGTGAACGACACTTCCCTTTCCGGGGGTAAACCAGACAATTCTTCTGGAAATACATCGGGAAAGTCCCGAATTACTCGGATGTCTTCAATTTCAGTCTTCTCGACTTCCGTGGCAGTCACAAAAGCTATGAAAGCCACACATCCTTTACTCACAAGTTTGCTTGCTCGAAGGGCCGAGATGAGAGGGGATTTATTCCGAGGGCTAACATAAACCAACTCGGAATAATCCGTAAATGTTACCTTGCCGTGCCGGCAATCTACCGTTGCCTGGTAGGTGGATAACCAGTCAGCGCCTAATATAACATCATAATCCTTCATATCAAGGCATATCAAATCGACCGACAGATTGTTACCTCGAACCATAACCTCACAACTTGGGTAGTGATACATGATATCAGACTTGTTTCCGAGAGGTGTAGATATTACTAAATCTAACCATTCAGGTTCTTTAAGAAAATGAGGTAGTAAATCTCTTGGAAACAAATGAATGAGTTGCTCCAGTATCAAAAAGAACTTTAGCAGGTTTAGAGCAAACAGTTAATGTACCTTCCACGATTCCTCCTTCCATGGGTTTCGTCCCTTGAAGAGCTTGTAGACGGCCTTGTTTCTTTACCAGACACTTCTCGTCTTTGTTGGCTTGTTCCTTCATCAAGGGGCAGTCGGAGATTCGATGCTCTCGACTCCCACATCGGAGACACGCTCCCAGTTTCCTCTAGCATTCCTCAGTCTTATGACCAACCTTGTCACAATACTTGCAGATTTCCTTGGAAGGTGAGATGGCGGAGGAAGGCTTATTGCCGATAGTGGAGAAGGGCTTGTTGCTTTTCTGGAACCTCTTCTCTTTGGAAAATTCTCCTCCATTGAAGAATCGCTTCTTGCCAAATGGTGATTTGAAGTTTCTCGGACTGGTGACGGGTTCCTTCTTGTCCTTGCCTCGAATCCTTTCAGAGAATTCAGTGGCATCTTCTAGCAATTGAGCATGCCAAACCATTTCTGAATAGACTTGGATGTCTATCGGCGCAAGCTATGTAATATATTGGGGCCGAAGCCCGTTGAGGAATCTCCTTGCCTTCATCCTTTCCGTACACACCAAGTGGGGTGCATATCGGGAAAGTCTTGAGAATTGGGCCTCATATTCGGCCACCTTCAGGTTCCGTTGCTTTAACGCGGCAAATTCCACGGCCTTCTTCTCTTGAACATGGTCAGAAAAATACTTGATGTTGTAGTGTTCAACAAACTCCGCCCAAGTGACATGGTTGTCGGGCAGTGTTGTTTCTACGGATTCCCACCAGCATCGAGCATCCCGTGCCAGTTGGAACGTAGCCAATATGTTGCTCCCAAGTTTATGATGTGTGGCTTCAAGAGTTTTGATGATGTCAAATGAGATATTGCTAAATGGCTTATTGTTTCAATGTGATTGCCTCTTTGAACTTCATGGGTTATGAAATTGGAATGTATTGATTCTTTGTTGACTTGAGATTAGAAATTCTACGTTACCGTGTATTGAACTGTTGATATCTTTGTCATATGGATTCGGTATAATCTCAAACTCTTTGGACTTGCTATTTCTTGGCAAACTTATTGGAGTGTTGCTATACTCTTATGGAACAATTGTCAATGGTTTGTGTAAACCCATGGTTTGAGGAAAATAATGCAACTTTGTGTAAGTCATTCACTAGGTCACATTTCTAAGTGGCTCGGATCAATAATCATATGCACTCAGGTATGAGTGCTGACATGTGCATAAACTCCTCCTGAATGGTCATTGGAGTTCATGATTATATGGCTTTCCATCCCATAGGTAAGAACATGGCAAAAGCCACAAGGGTAAGCTTATTTCATCATTCAAAGATTCATGACTAAGTGAGAAGTGCAATGAGTGGATTTGTTCCATGAATGCCTATACAAATTTAACTTTCTCGAGGTGTTCTTGCAGGTAAGGAGGACTTCTGATACCCAACTTAAAATGGCAAAACCCCGGTGAGGTTGTTCGGCTTTATTTCTAGTTCTTTGGGTGTTTTTGGGTTCACACTTGCTTGGTGTCGACACCTGGTGTCGACACCAGTTTTTCGTTGTTCTGCCGTTTTGGTTTTTCTTCTATCAGGAGGTTGGTGTCGACACCCATTTGTTTTTGTACTGGCCAGCAGTTTTCTGCTATAGGCCATGTCCTGGTGTCGACACCTGGTGTCGACACCATCCTTTGGCCAGCAGGTTTCTGCTATAGGCCATGTCCTGGTGTCGACACCTGGTGTCGACACCAACTGTGGGTTTCTTTGGCCGGCTGTTTTCTGCTTTGGGCCTGGCCTTGGTGTCGACACTTGGTGTCGTCACCACTGTGTAGCTGCGATTTTGGACTTTCACGTCCACGGCCATTTTGTCAAACCAGTCCGGTCCCTCAGCCACAAACCACTCCTAGATTCGTGGATCTGGTCCCTAAGGTGTCCCTTGACCGATCTGGAAGCATAAAACCGTCTCATTGGGTCACAAACCCTAATCAAGCAGTGAGATCTGAAATTTGTGTGTGCTTTCTAACCCTTGTGAGTGTAGGTCGCAGGTAACAGCTCCAGAGCTTCTTCCACACCGTTCTGAGTGTGAATACAAAGGGAAGAGTGAAGTTTCAAGTCCCCAAACGTTCCTCTACTGTAAGATGCATAGAAATCCAAGATACAACAAGTGTCCGTGTAAGAATCGATCATCCTCCTTCAAGAACGGTCTTCATCCTGCAAAGGAGTTCAAGTACCTTCGAAGAAGAGAAAGGGGGATCTTTAATCACTGCAAATATTCTCTATTCTAATCTTCTCAAATCTCTGTTATTTGAGCTTGAATATCTATTGTAATCTTTGAACTTAAAGAACCGCATTTTTGTGTGTGTGTGCTCGTGATCTTTGATACGAGCGTGTGTGTGTGTGTGTATGGTGGCCAAGATAGGTTGCCGTGTGTGTGTTGGCTGTTGTTACAACATGTGTGTGGCTCACCTCATAGTGGAGCATTAATCCTCACGTGTGAGGGGTGGACGTAGGGGACACGTTTGTGTACTCGAACCACTTAAAAATCATGTGCCTCCTTTGTGGTTTGTTCTTCGTGCTTTGTAACGAGTGGGCCTCACGTGTAGCTGAGTGATCTCAATCTCCGTCATAGCATTCATACCTTTATTTACGTGTACTCACGAGAGAGATCTTGTTCCGGTAAGGTTGAGTGTTTGCTAAACTAGATCTCCTTCTATTTTATGGTTTTCATTCCTACTAGCATTTCAGTTAGCAATTAATTTTTATTGGCCAATCAATTCACCCCTCCCCTCTTGATTGCCACCCTCCGGGACACAACAATTGGTATCAAAGCTCTGATCTCTGATTGACTCGACCTCACGGTCGAAGAGGTAGATCCTAGATCATGGCAAACAAAGGAATGATGCCCGAAGGGCATTCGGTACACAGGCCTCCGTTTTTCGATGGCACAAACTACACTTATTGGAAAAATAGAATGTACGTTTTCCTGCGTTCTCAAGAGTATGATGTGTGGAATGTGATCAATAAAGGTCCTTACAAGTTGCCTGACAATGAAGATGATTGGTATGATGAACATATCAATAATTGTGCAGCAAACTTTAAGGCCATGAATATAATTCAATGTGCTATTCATCCAAACGAATACTCACGAATCTCTATGTGTTCCTCTGCATAGGAAATGTGGGACAAGCTACGCTTGATCTATGAAAGAACTTCTGAAGTCAAGGAGACCAAGGTAAATCTATTGGTCCGAGATTATGAGTTGTTTATGATGAAGCTAGAAGAATCCATTTTTGAAATGTTCGCAAGGCTGATGGAAATTACAAATGGTTTGAAAGCTCTTGGGAAGGAGTATTCAAATCGAGATCTGGTAAGAAAGGTACTGAGATCTTTATCACCACAGTGGCACACAAAGGCCACTGTAATTGAAGATTCAAAGGATCTCAGCACTTTGACTTTGGATGAATTAGTCGGCTCCTTGATGACATACGAGATTAACTTCAAAAGGAGCGAGGAGGATCACAAAAAGAAGAAGGTAGCCACAAAATTGGCATTGAAGGTAAACTCACAAGAATCTGATGACAGTGAGGAAGGTTCCACGGCCAACACTGAAGATGAGGAGCTTGTTGCTATGATCACCAAAAGAGCAAGAAAATTTGTCAAGAATACTAGGAAGTTCGGTGGTCAATTTAGAAAAGGACCAAGAAGGCAAGGTCCTAAGAAAAATGAAAGTAGCAAGAAGGATGAAGTAATTTGCTATGAATGCAAGAAACCTGGTCACATGCGGGGTGAGTGCCCGGATTTGATGAAGAGATTCAAGAAAGGAAAATTCAAAAAGCCCAAAGCCATGGTTGCCACATGGAGCGACGAGGATGAGGAAGGATCTGGGAATGAGGATGAGTTAGATGAGCTTGTTCAGAATCTGTGCTTCATGGCAGACGATGACAACTCAAATGAGGTAGATTCTGAATCCGAATCTCTTACTTGTGAACAATGGCAGATTGCTTATGAATCATTATATGGAAAATGTAAAAAATTGAAATCTAAAAATAAACTTCTGAAAAAGAAGATGGAGCAATTTATGCATGCTAAAAATTCTTGTGAAAGTTGCAATGCTTTGAAATCTGAAATTGAGAATCTCAAATAGGAAAATGAAATTCTTATGTTTAAAACTGAATTGTTTGAAGAAGAGAGTTCATGCATGCATGAAGATCAAACTAATTTTGTCAAAATGCATGAAGACTTGAAGAGGGAATTAGAACAAGAAAGGTCGGAAAGAATTGCATGTAATCAAACCAAGGAAACAGTTGAACACAAAATTGAAACCTTGATGCTAGAGATAAATGAGTTGAAAAATGTTCTTGCTACATTGGAAAAAGGGAAACAAGTTATGAACACTTGGGTGGATCCTCATGAAGGAAGTTCTCTACACACCTTTGAAAAGAGAAAACCATCTCAATCCAAAACACACAAGACTCCTTGGATTTCAAGAAGCTCGTTTTCCTCCTTGTCTAACACACATATGCATAACTCATTTATGAATGCAAATAGGAGGAGAAACCGTGGTAACAAAGTCACTACATGCTTTTATTGTGGAAGATTTGGCCATGATATGTATGATTGCAGAACCATGAGAGTTGATGATGAACATTTTGCAAGAATGGTGAATAGGTCATGGAGAGGGGGATTCCTGCAGCCCACTCAAAGAGCAGACCCAACTAGGCCCAACAAGGCCCAACGAGGCAAGCTCGCCCAAGTGACAGCCCACAGGGCCCACTCGGAAAAGCCCAATAAAACAATGCTCGAGGAAACAACTCTCCTAGGCGGCCCCAAGGTTCGGAGAGCCCGAGCCTCGGTCAGGTCACAGGAAGACCCGCGCACGAGCTACCCCTCCGCCCGAAGGGGGGAAGCGCTAGCCGGTCTATCCGACCCATCTCCTCACCGAGCTAGGCCTATCGCCCGATAGGGCCGGCCCCCTTAAGGTCGGGACGACCGATGAAATCGTTGCAGCCGTTAGAGTCCACAGCGGGCCAAACACTAAGAAGTCCAGGAGCTCCGGTTTCCCCGCGAGGATAACGCCCCCACGATGAGGCCATCAAAGCCCACGACGAGGACGTAACCTCCACCGGAGACCTCTCAGCTTGCAGGACTCCAGAAGGCGGCGCACTATAAAAACTTGGGATACCCTCCGGTGAAAGGGAAGTCAAGAAGGGTATTGTTCCACCTCCAACTCCTGAGCAAGGATCGCTTCACCCCATTGGTGGAGAGGGATCTCGTGCCCTCACCTTCCCCTCCCTATCGCTGCTCCCACCATTGCTCTACTAACTTGAGCGTCGGAGGGTTTTACCCCAGGGAATCCCTCTGGGCCCTCTGACCCGTTTCCCTGTCTTGCAGTTCATTATCTTGGTGATTACCAGCCAGCTCAGGAACCAGCGCGAGATTACGCCTCTTCATCTGGCGCCGTCTGTGGGAAACGCACGAAGAGCCAACATGGTGAGGAGGAGCTCAGGGAGGAGGTCCGCCGGCGAAAGGGGTAAGGCTGTGGTAGCAGCAGGGGATGGCCCTTCCAGGGCCTCACAGAACCCTCCCTCCAACGCCAGCATCCCCGCCGACGGACCACCACCACCCCCCCGCCCCGCGGCAGCGGGGTACCCCCCTACGGTGGCGCCGAAGCCTTCCAGGCCCTCAACGCCAAACTGGATGTCCTCGTGGATCTCATGAAGACCCACGCGGCCAGGGATGCAATGTCCCGTGCCCCATTAGGGAGCCCCCCCCGCAGGAGTACGTCCTAGCACACAGCTGGGGGCCGTTTCACCCTCCGCGGCCAGCAGCTCATCCGTAACAGGGCCGGAGGACCCTCGCAAGCTCCACCTCTAGAGCAAGAGGCCTCCTCCACGCCGAGGTAAGGTAGGCAGGGGGCGCAACAGCCAGATCCGGAAGCCGACGTTCCCGGAGACCGCCAAGGCACCCCCCTAGCCTCGCGGCACGACAGCAACCGGAGTTATCCCTCCGGCTGTGAGATTTCGAAAGGCGCTTCGCTGAGCAGGAGCATGACCTTCGCGCCCTGCAGAAGGCCTCTTCCCCGGAAGATGAGGAGAAATCCCCGTTCTCCGAGTATATCTTGAAGGCGGAGGTATTTCCCAGAGCCCCCATACCAACCTTCAAGCTTTACGACGGCCAAGGCGACCCGGCCGATCATTACGATAGCTTCGACGCCCTGATGACTCTACACGGAGCGTCGGACCCCATCAAGTGCCGAGCCTTCGTGACCACTCTGGTCCAGGGCGCTCAAGCATGGTTCCGGGCTCTCGCCCCCGGATCCATCCGAGACTTCAAGCAGTTCGGGCGAGTCTTCAAGGAGAGCTTCGCCGGAAGTGCCCCCCCAAGGTCGGTGGCAGGGCTCTTGGCCCTCAAACAGGCGCAAGGGGAAAGGCTCCGGGCTTACGTCCACCGGTTTAAATCGGAAGCCCTCCGAATCCCCCGCCTGGATGTGGCCTCGGCCACAACCGCACTGACCGGGGGTACCCGGGATGAGAACCTCCGCCGCGAACTCGTCCTCCATCCTCCCTCGACCCTTGCCGAGCTAGTGACTCTGGCTCTACGCCACGCCAAGTGCGAAGAAGTGCTCAGCGCTTGCCGAGACGCAACCGGCTCGGGTCGGGAGGGGGACAAGAAGCGGGGCCCCGAGCCAAATCCTAGCTCGGGAAAGAAGCTAGATCGAGATGGAGAGCACAAGCGGAAGTACGAGCGGTACACCCCATTAACCGCCCCGGTCTATGAAATCTATGAAGACGTCAAAGACTCGGGACTTCTCCGTCGGCCCGAGCCGATGAGGTCGAAGAACTGCAAGCGAGATAGACATTGTCTATTCCATGGCGATCACGGGCATCACACCGGTGATTTCCACCAGCTCCAAGATGAGATCGAGCGCCTCGTCCGCCTGGGGCACCTGGCTCGGTTCACTGCCGAGCGCAGAGAAGATCAAGGCGCCGCAAAAGAGATTGACAACGCCCCCCGAGGGGTCCACATCAACGTCATCTCTGGAGGAATAGCATCAGGAGGCGACAACAGCCGTGGAAGGAAGCGTCATGCCGAGCGGGCGAGCCGAGCCCCAGAGCCACCCAAGGCCCCGCCCCAGGTCATAGTCTTCTCCGATCAAGACCTGGAGGGGCTGAGCACCTCGCACGATGACGCCCTCGTAATCTCGGCCACTATAAACCATTGTAACGTAGATCGGATTCTTGTGGACAATGGAAGTGCCCCTGATGTGTTGTCTTATGACTGTTTCCTCAAAATGGGAGAGAGTCCATCCAAACTCCGCCCGATCCGGCCGCCCCTCTGTGGGTTCAATGGCCTGGCCACTCTCCCCGAGGGAGCCCTAAGCTTGCCGGTTACCCTCGGCACCCCACCCAAAACCGTTACGGCCATGGTAGACTTCATAGTGATCAAAGGGATGATAGCGTACAACGCCATTTTCGGCCGGGGAATCCTCAGTCGGATCAAGGCAGTACCATCTACCTATCACCAGAAAATGAAGTTCCCCACCAAGAACGGGGTAGGGGAAATCTGAGGTAACCAGGCCATGGCCCGAAGGTGCTACAACATCTTGGTGGAGGCCACACGGCCGGACGGGAATAATAAGGGCCCCCGGGAAGTCGAGGAAAAGTCCGCAGCTACTAAGCCAGGTGGCGAGTTGCTGACGATCTTCCTAAACGATGACCCGACCCTAGGAGTAAGGATCGGAGCTGACCTACCACCCGAGGAACAGCAACAATATAAGAATTTTTCTTTCTGAGTACATCCGAGTCTTCGCTTGGTCTGACGATCAGCTCCCTGGGATACCTGAGGAGACCGTGCTGCACCGACTCAACCTCAACCCCACCATGAAGCCCGTGCAGCAGCGCCGAAGGAAGCACGCACCAGAGAATCAGACGATCATCAAGGCGCAGGTCATCAAGGGGCAAGAGACTGGTCTTTTTAGATCGGTCCTGTACCCGACGTGGCTAGCCAATGTCGTCCTGGTACCAAAGGCTTCCGGCGAGTGGCGGATGTGCGTGGAGTTCACCGACTTGAATAAGGCGACCCCTAAAGACTACTATCCCTTGCCCAGCATCGACCAACTGGTCGACTCGACATCGGGCAACGAGATGCTTAGCTTCCTAGACGCCTATTCGGGTTACCATCAGATCAGGATGAATTCTGAAGACATCGAGAAGACCGCCTTCATCACTGACTACGGCGTGTACTGTTGAGTACGGACTGAATAGATCTAGAGGGGGGGTGAATAGATCTTTCCCCCTTTTTCAATTTAATATCTATTGACTAAATGAGTTGCAGGTGATTGACGAATTACAGAACTAATGTTGATATCAATGAAGAAAACAAAACATAGAGAAGCACGCACACACATAAGCAAACCACAAGATAGGATTTTTAAGGTGGTTCAGTCTCTTCCCGAGACTTACATCCACCCCTTGCTTAACTCAAGCAAGGCTTCACTTATGAGAACCTCTGATCTCAATCAAAACACAAGACACCGCTGTCACACAGCTTGAATCCGCTGCCTCACAGCTTGAATCCGCTGCCTCACAGCTTGACACTTGGTGTAAGGATGAATAGAAATGATGAGAAGGTGGGATGATGCAACAGGACTGAATATAGTCTTTTGTAACAAAGTAAAGAATTCAGCCTGGGACTTAATCACATAAATAACAAGAGTAGACTCCCTGTAGAACTTCCAATCGGATGCCTTCAGCTGCTTTGCTGCTGGAGGTCACACAGCTTCAAGCCCAGTCTTCCTTCTGCAGCAATGAGAATGCCTTTAGTCTTCTGCAGATTTCTGATTGATGGAGAGCCACTTCGTCCTGTAATGTAGGTGTGTTTCTTAGCTTCTGTTCTATGCTCTCTCTGTGTGCTTGCATCCGCGATCAGTTGCCTTCTACTTTTTATGCAGATTCTTTTTCAAGCCTGAAGCTTTTCCCGCTCAAATTCCAGATCGAGTGTCAATCTGCTAGAAAGCAGGGAGACGGTTAAATCCGATCACTACAATAAGTTTGACCACTTCTAAGCAAGATTCTCTCCTTGATTCCCGTGCGGAATCTCATCATTTGAACTACCCAACAACCTGCAACAACAATCTGCAGGTTTTAAGGAACCAAAACAGAATTCGGTTAGAGTTCGGTTCTGGACGCTATAACACCCGTGGTCGACCATGACACTGTCCCTGGTCGACAATGAGCAGTGTCCTGATGGCGGTTTCATTCTGGCTGACACTCGCGTCCCCCGTGGTCGACCACAGCCTTGTCGCTGGTCGACAAGGGGCAAATTCCAGATGGCCGTCAGTTCTGTCTGATGCTCTGTCTGTTCTGTGGTCGACCAGAAGTGGGGCTTTGGTCGACAGCCAAGGCACATGCAGAAGACGGATGACTTGAAGTATTTCTGGCTGGGTTCGTTGGTCGACCATAACCACTTCCATGGTCGACAAGCGGCCTTTGACACTTCTTCTGATTTGTTGATTCCACTTAGATTTCAGTGGACCTGAAATTACTTAACTTATCAGAAGTAACTTGAACTATCAGATTTATATTGAGTTAATCAAAAACATTGTTTGTCATCATCAAATAGTCATGAGTCCATTACTTTGAAGGAACAATCAAACCACTTGTATTTGTTATGAAACAAGATAGAACTTGATTAATCAAACATATCCTATTGTCATCATCAAAACCAAGGGATGCACAACATGTACTGCTATACCCGGATGCCTTTCGGGTTGAAGAACGCCGGAGCCACATACCAAAGACTGGTCAACCACATGTTCAAGGAAATGCTAGGTCGGAACGTCGAGGCCTACATTGACGACATGCTCGTCAAGACCCCCAAGGCCCAGGACCACTTCACCGACCTCGCCGAAGCTTTCGGCGTCCTCCTGAAGTACAATATGAAGCTCAATCCTGCCAAGTGCGCCTTCGGAGTAAGATCCGGGAAGTTCCTGGGTTTCCTAGTCACTCAGCGTGGGATCGAAGCTAACCCTGACAAGGTCCAGGCCATCCTGGACATGCGCCCGCCCGCCTGCATCAAGGACGTCCAGCGTCTGATAGGGCGTATCGCCGCTCTCAACCGTTTCCTATCACGTGCGGCCGAACGATGCTTGCCCTTTTTTAAACTGTTGAAGGGGCCCAAGTGGGCATCTGCTACGTTCTCATGGGATGAGGAATGCTAGAAAGCATTCGCTGAGCTTAAGGAGTTCCTGGCTTCGCCCCCGGTGCTCTCCAAGCCCGTGCCGGGCGAAGCTTTGCTACTCTATCTCTCAGCGACATCATCAACTGTCAGCTCGGTCCTGGTCAGAAATGACTCAGGAATCGAAAGACCAGTCTACTATACCAGCAAGGTGCTTAGCAAGGCCGAGAGGAGGTACCCCGCAACCGAGAAGCTCATGCTAGCGCTGGTTACCTCCGTGAAACGCCTCCGACCCTACTTCCAGGGGCACCCCATCACCGTGCTAACCGGCGAGCCGTTGAAGAAGATTTTGGCCCACCCCGAGGCCTCGGGACGACTCGTCAAATGGGCCCTTATGCTTAGGGCCTACGACATCTCGTATCACCCGCACGCAGCTATAAAAGGTCAAGTGCTCGTCGACTTCATCACCGAAAGCACCATCTCGGCCGAAGGGAGGCTACTGACCATGCCCGGGCCAACCTAGAAACTCTACGTCGACGGTTCTTCCAACTCGATCGGTAGCGGTGCTGGGATCTTCCTAAGATCCCCTGAAGGAGTGGAGCTACAGTACGCCTTGAAATTCAACTTCCAGGCGTCCAACAACGCTTCCGAGTACGAGGCCCTTATATCGGGAGCACGCATGGCCCGGCGGTTGGGGGCTGAGCGAGTCAGGATCCACACCGACTCTCAGCTGGTCGCGAGCCAGGTCAACGGCGAGTATGAAGCTCGAGAGGCACCCATGATCAAATACCTCCAGCTGGTCAGGAGCTTGGCCCAATGATTCGAGGGATTCGAGGTAGTCCGAATAGCCCGGGAAGAAAACTCCCGAGCGGATGCCCTCTCTCAATTGGCCTCCTCCCTAGACCTAGAAGGTACCCGATCGGTCCTCCTCGAAGAGCTAGAGCGCCCGAGCATCGACTCGGAGCTCCTCGCTGTTGACTCGGCCGTCCCGAGCGACTGGCGCACCCCCTACCTGTCTTGGCTTCGAGACTCCCAAGAGCCTCCGACCCTCGGGAAGCACGCCGAATGAAGTACCAAGCCCGGCGCTTCGTCGTCCTGGACGACACACTCTACCGAAGGTCTTTCGCCGGCCCTCTCCTGAAGTGCCTCGGCCCCGACGACGCCAACCGAGCCATTCGAGAGGTTCATGAAGGCTTGTGCGGAGCGCACTCAGGGGCAAGGTCACTGGCCATAATCCTGTTATGACAGGGGTACTGGTGGCCCACCCTGCAGCGCGACTGCTCGGCCTATGCTCAACAGTGCGACCGATGCCAGCGGTTCGACCACTTGGTCCATCGGCCGGCCACAGAACTCGTCACCCTCGCCGAGCCTTATCCCTTCGCTCGGTGGGGGATCGACATTCTCGGACCATTCCCCACGGCTCAGTCCCAGAAAAAGTTCATCATCGTCGCCATCGACTACTTCACTAAATGGATCGAGGCCAAAGCCACTGCAAGGATCACCGAGACAGTCGTCTGGAGTTTCGTCTGGAAATCGATCATTTGTCGCTTCGGCATCCCCCGAGTGATAGTGAGCGATAACGGTCGGTAATTCGATTCTCGATATTTCCGAGACAGATGCGCCGACCTAAACATCCGCAACCACTTCACTTCGGTCGCCCACCCTCAGGCCAACGGGCTGGTCGAAAATGCCAACAAGACTATTTTGAAAGGCATAAAGACCAGACTCGGCAAAGCCAAGGGTAGTTGGCTCGAGGAATTGCCTAGCGTACTGTGGTCACACCGACGACTCCCAGGACGGCAACCGGTGAAAGTCCTTTTCAGTTGGTGTACGGCACTGAGGCCGTCATTCCATTGGAGATCGCCAACCCGTCTCTCCGAGTCATCCGCTACTCGACTGAGGAAAATAACCAAAAGTTACTCGAAAACCTCGACCTAGCAGATGAACTCCGGGACATTGCCAGCATCCGAGCGACGGAATACCAGCGACGCCTCACTCGATACTACAACGTCAGAGTCCGAAGCAGACACTTCGGACCGGGAGACTTCGTCCTCAGGAAAGCTGAAGCCTCTCGACCACTAGAGGCGGCGGGCAAGCTGTCCCCTAACTGGGAAGGCCCCTACCAAGTGGTCGAGACGCTCGGGAAAGGTGCGTACAGGTTAGCAACAATGGAAGGGGAACCCATTCCTCGGACATGGAACGCAGCCGCACTACGCAAATTCTATTTTTGAAATTGTACAGCAAGATGGACGGAATAAATCCCTTTTCTTTTCATTCCAAACTATTGATACATCAGAAAGGCAAAGGCCAGTACATTGCATGACAAATGCAAGAAAATCCGTCTAACACCGCTACAAGGGGGCATCGCTCGGTTGACTCGATCTCGATCTCCTCGCATCCAGCCACTGACTCTGCCTCACGTAGAAATTGGCTCGGACAAGAGGGGGGCGATCCAGTTGACTCAGACGACCCCCAAAGGTGACAGAGGGACTGCAGAGAAGGTAGCCACCTTCTAAAGTCGGAGAAGGCTACCTTCCAAGTTGACGGAGGCTAGGGAGAAGGAGCACCATAAAGCCCTTCTTTTTCCAACCCACCAACTCCTTGGAAGGGAACAGAGAGCAAGCAGCCTCCGAAGAGTGAAAGAAATGAAGAGTAGAAGAGGGAAAAAGAGGCTGCAGACGAAGGAAGGCTTCGGTGAGGAGGGAACTTGATGCGCCTACCCCCCCATGCAGAGGGGGAGTGGCGGCAGGCTTCCCTAATACCCCCATCCGTCCTCCGCCTCGGCGCCCGCCCTGAAGCCACGCCAGAACTGAGAAAGGGCAAGAGCCGTGCCCTCACACGTCGAAGCCCTCTCCAGATCCGCCTGGCGACCGTCGGACCCATCTCAAACCCGCGCGGCGACCGTGGGACCCGTCCAACAAGCCGGGACGGCAAGAGCCCTCTGCTCCCCGTCGTCGGCGGCGTCGCCCTCCGAAGGATCCTCCATGCTCCGAATGCAATGGTACAACGCAGAGTGAAGAGGAAGGAGTGAGGAAAGACTGTTAGAGAAAATCTCAAGCGATAAAGAGGAAAGGGCGCCTTTCGGTCCTTCTTATAGGCCAAAGGAGGCTACACACCTTAAATGACCCCCCCCTCGGAGACACGCCAAAGGATTTCTCCCCTGAACAGTCACCTCCAACTCCTCATTTCCCGCTCTAGCGGGATTCACGAAGCGGCCTGACATTCAAAGTATGAGGGAACGGAAGGACGCCCCGCCGGAAGCCTACCAAATCAGCATGCGAAAACCACGCAGGACATATCGGCACTTTCCAACTACTTCAGATACGCCAACCAAATCACGGCAAGGATGGCGATCAAACAAGTAAGTCATTTATTATCTCATAAAGAGAAAACTCCCTAAAGGAGGAAAGAGAGACAAACAAGAGAAAGGGGCAAAATAAGGTAAAATACATCAGGCCTCGGGCCCACTTTGAAGCTCGGAAGCAACGGAAGTAGGCGTGTCACCCCCAGCACCTTCGGTGACGGCCGACCCAGGCACTGACCTCGCCTGTGCGAGAACTGTCTCGGTCGCGAGCCCTCCCGAGGCGTCCGGAGTTGGTGACCCCGCCGAAGGAGATCCCACTGGATCCTCCCCGCTTGACGCAGAGGAGCTAGAAACCGACTCATCCGAGTCATAAGCCTGGCCCAAAGGGAACTCGATCTCGGAGTCTCGATCGAAGGCGTAGTCCACCGCCCGGAGATAACCTTGCTTAAACCCCTTTCGGGCGCCACGGCGAAGCGCTACCTCGTAATATGGTAGGGCGGCTCTCTCCAGGTCGGCTGAGTAAGCGTCCAAGCTTCTATATTGCTCGACCGCCTCCGCCTCGATCTGCTCCGCCCTTCCAACGAGCTCGACTCGAGCCCGCTCCGCCTCGGCCGCACGCTCCTCTGCTCCAGTTAGGCGTTCCTCTGCCGCGACCATCCTTCCTTCGGCCTCGCTCGACCGCCTCTCCGCCCGGACTCGGTCCGCCTTGGCCACGGAACGAAGGTGCTACGCTACCTCTGCCCGGTCTAGTAACTCGGCCCGTTCGAGCTCCCAGCGACCGTCCAGCTCGAGGTGACGCAGATGCTCCTCTGCCAAGAGTTTGCTTTTCCTCTCGAGCGACCCCCGGGCCTTAGCCAACTGCTCAGTCAGCGCCTCGGTTTCTAGCCGGCTCGCCCGTGTCGAGTCCCTGATCGTGGAGAATTCCCGTCGGAGCCCCTCATGTTCCTCACTGAGGCGGGCCAGTTTCCTCTCGCACCCCCCGAGGGCCCCGGCGAGATTCGACCGCTCCGCCTCCGCCCGAGCGTACGTCTCCGCCATCAATGCCGCTGTCCGAGCTATGACTAGGCCGCCCTCCATGAGAACGTCGAGGATTCCGGCGGGGGAGTAGCGCTTGTCTCCCCCCCTCGTCTTCGCGGCAACCTCTCGATAAACCTGATACAGGTCGCCCGAAACACTGAGCCTTTCCAAGGCCTCCGACATGGAGATCCGCTCCCCACCGGACGCCCCGCCAGAAGGTTCGGCTCGAACAACGGGGCCGACCGCCCAGCACGCCGCGGTCGTTTGGGGTTGCGACGCCTCTCCGGGCGAACCCCGAACCTCGACCGACGCCGCAGGATCGACCACACCGGGAACTTCGAGCACTTGGGGCTGCGACGCCCTCGCGGGAGAACCCCCATCCCTATCTGTCTCGGCCCGTGCCTCGTCGCCCGAGACATCACCGACCTCAACCGGTCTCTGGTCTCAGCGACGGCCACTTCGGCACCGGTCCCCTCCATTCCCAGGGAGGGGAGAACCGACCTATCTCCGCCCTCTGAGGGGCCCCTGGTCTCCTCGGCCCCCTCTCACCTGGTAGGTGGGGGAGCTGGCCCTGAAGGGTCGGCCCCATCCTGCCCCCGAGAGGGGAGTGCTGCCGAGCCTGAATCACCCCCGGCGGCGGTAGGATGGCCGGCCTTCTTGGCCCGTTTCTTGGCCTTCGCGGCTTCCCGCAATCTCCCCTCCAGGGGGTCCTTGCGCTTCGCCCCGCTTGACCGCGAAGATCCCTCGGAGGCCACCCCCTTGCCCTTATCCCGGGCTTGGGAACAACCCGCGGGAGCAACAGGTTCATCGGCCGCCGAATCATCCCCAAGATCGACGACCTCGGTGACCTCTTCCAAGGGCTCCCGCCGGATGTCTGCAATGAAGAAGAGGATTCGATTAGGAAACGAAAAGTCGACCCTCCGACCCCGCAGCAGAATCCGAAGAATGGCACCTGATGGCTTTAGCTGTGTAAGCAGATACCGCTCCACGTTCTCCAGCGTCACCAGCTCCTCAGTCGACCGGCGATTTGTCAACAAGCGAGCGGCGTATTCCTCCACATCGGCGGGGAACTCCTCCTGCCGCAGGGGAAGATTCGGATGGAAGTTGGGCATAACCTGGCACCTCCAGGATTCATCCACTGCTTCCGCCTTCACCCAGAAAAATTGCCTCTTCCACCCTTTGTGCGAAGAATCCTTCGTCGCCAGCGGAATACAACTTCGATTCCTACGCGCCTGGATAAAATAGAAGCCTTTCCCCGCCGATGTATGTGCCTTCAGCTCGAAGAAATAATGAAAAAGATCCAAGGACGGGGGAACCCCCTGCAGGCTACAGAGGATCCGAAAGGCAGAAAGCAGGAGATACGAATTGGCCACCAGCTGAACAGGCGCCAATACGAAAAAATTGAGAAGCTTCAAGATGAAAGGCTCGAAGGGGAGGCAGAATCCGCTCTTCCACGCCAGGAGAAAAGTACAAATATGGCCCGTACGGCTGTCCAAGCTCATCTCGTACGGGACAACAGCTACAAAGCTATACCGGACAGGCAGGCGAAACCGATGCTCCAATTTCTTCACGTCAGCCTCCCCCAACTCGCTGCCATTGGGGACGGGCTCCTGCCTCACCTGATCGATTTCTGAGCGCAGATCCGCCATCGAGCTGGAAGAAGAACCTTCGCTAGAGCCCGAAGACTCCGGAGGAGGAGGAAGCCACCGGATCGCCTCTGCGGTTACACGCGCCAGCTCCTCAAATGCCGCCGCAAGAGCTTGCTCCCCCGCTGTATCTTCATGGCGCATCAAGGAGCCCCAGAAGGAGAGAAATGGAGGAAAGGCCGATAACCCTGAAAAGACTGGGAGGAACGAGCAGCGCCCTACGCCTATAAACCCTCGCGGGAGGCGGCGCGCCGTTTCAACCTTCGAGAAAAATGGGGCCCCTTCATTTCAAAATCCGTCAGGATCATTATTACTATGGGCCCAGGCGACCACTACACGTGGCATCATCACGCCAACAGGATTCCACCCACCCGAGCCACGCCGGTCCAAAGCCTCAAAAAAACTACTCAACCGAGCCTCCTTGGCTCTGGAGTAGGAGGGGGACAAGTGGAGAGGGGGATTCCTGCAGCTCACTCAAAGAGCAGACCCAACTAGGCCCAACAAGGCCCAACGAGGCAAGCTCGCCCAAGTGACAGCCCACAGGGCCCACTCGGAAAAGCCCAATAAAATAATACTCGAGGAAACAACTCTCCTAGGCGGCCCCAAGGCTCGGAGAGCCCGAGCCTCGGTTAGGTCACAGGAAGACCCGCGCACGAGCTACCCCTCCGCCCGAAGGGGGGAAGCGCTAGCCAGTCTATCCGACCCATCTCCTCACCGAGCTAGGCCTATCACCCGATAGGGTCGGCCCCCTTAAGCTCGGGACAACCGATGAAATCGTTGCAGCCGTTAGAGTCCACAGCGGGCCAAACACTAAGAAGTCCAGGAGCTCTGGTTTCCCCGCGAGGATAACGCCCCCACGATGAGGCCATCAAAGCCCACGATGAGGACGTAACCTCCACCGGAGACCTCTCAGCTTGCAGGACTCCAGAAGGTGATGCATTATAAAAACCTGGGATACCCTCCGGCGAAAGGGAAGTCAAGAAGGGTATTGTTCCACCTCCAACTCCTGAGCAAGGATCGCTTCACCCCATTGGTGGAGAGGGATCTCGCGCCCTCACCTTCCCCTCCCTATCGCTGCTCCCACCATTGCTCTACTGACTTGAGCGTCGGAGGGTTTTACCCCAGGAAATCCCCCTGGGCCCTCTGACCCGTTTCCCTGTCTTGCAGTTCATTATCTTGGTGATTACCAGCCAGCTCAGGAACCAGCGCGAGATTACGCCTCTTCAGGTCATATAGGCCTCTTGTGTCTAACCATCATGGACCCAAGCTTGCTTGGGTACCAAAAACCCCATAAGTATTTGTTTTGAATTTGCAGGTCTGCTTTGAAGCTCAAAATAACAAATGCTATCTAGATAGTGGATGTTCAAGGCATATGATGGGAAACAAGGAAATGTTTGCAGACCTGCAAGAAAAGGATGGTGGAGTGGTAGCTTTTTGGGGAAAAGACAAAGGAAAAATTTTCGGAGAAGGTAAGATAGGTAAGAACCAAACTCAAGTCATTGAAAATGTTTTACTTGTAAAAGGCTTGCATCACAATCTCCTGAGCATCAGTCAACTCTATGACAAAGGTTGCAATGTGTCTTTTGATTCTACTCACTGCACTGTGGTAGATAGAAACTCTCATGAACTTAAGTTCATAGGGTTTAGACACAATAATGTGTATATGATTGATCTAAATGATGTTTCACACAACAATATGTGTTTGGTTGCTAAAAGATCTGATGATGCATGGCTTTGGCATCGCCGTCTTGGGCATGCTAGTTTTAATGTGATGTTGAAGTTGTTCAGAAAAAATCTGGTTGTTGGTTTGCCCAAGTTGAAGCTTGTCGATGAAGGAATCTGTGGGGCATGTAGTAGGGGCAAACAGACAAGAACATCCTTCAAATGTAAGAGTGATGTAACCACTTATAGGCCCCTTGAATTTATTCATATCGATCTGTTCGGACCAAGCAGAACACATAGCTTGGGTGGTAAGCTATATGGGTTTGTAATTGTGGATGATTTTTCAAGATACAGCTGGGTGTATTTTCTCTCTCACAAAAGTGATACCTTGATGGAGTTTGAAGCATTTTGCAGGATGGTTCAAAATGAAAAAGGATGTTGCATCAAGACCGTGCGGAGTGATCATGGTAAGAAATTTGATAATCATAAGTTCAGCAATTTCTGCAGGGCTCAAGGCTATATGCACAACTTCTCCGCACCAAGGACCCCGAAGCAAAATGGGGTAGTTGAGAGGAAGAACAGGACACTAGTTGAAATGGCCAGGACTATGCTAAATGAGAACAATTTACCAAGGTATTTCTGGGCTGAAGCCGTGAACACTGCGTGCTACATAATCAACCGAGCCATGGTAAGGCCTTTGTTAAAGAAAACACCTTATGAGCTATATCGAGGTAAGAAACCGAATATTTCTTACTTCAAACCTTTTGGCTCCACTTGTTACATACATAACAACGGCAAGGTGGACTTGGCTAAGTTTGACCCCAAGAGTGACAAGGGGATATTTATTAGATACTCTCTTGGCTCAAGAGCCTATCTAGTGTATAACTTGAGAACTCTTGTAGTTGAGGAAAGTCCTCATGTCATAGTTGATGAGTCATCATCCAAGAATACTAATGAAAAGTCTATCTTGCAGGAAGGAGAACCAGAAGATGATGATACAGGAAAGTTGTTAAAGAAAGTTAATACATCAGGAAGGGAAGAACAACAAGATGCTGGTAAAAATCAGCAAAATTAGATTGAACTGTAGCTACCAAGGCAATGGACTTTTGCTAAAGACCATCCGTCGGAAGCTGTCATCGGCAATGTGGAAGAAGGAATAAGGACACGTTCCTCATTTAGAGAAGTTGAAAATCTGGATTACATAGCTTTACTTTCGCAATCTGAACCTCACTCTGTAGAAGATGCCTTAAAAGATGATTCCTGGATCATGGCTATGCAAGAAGAACTACACCAGTTCCAAAGGAACAAAGTGTGGTTCCTTGTGCCTCGTCCTAGAGACCACTATGTGATCGGAACCAAATGGATCTTTCGAAACAAAACAAACGATCAAGGGGTGGTAACTAGGAACAAGGCGAGGCTTGTAGCCAAAGGTTATAGCCAGGAGCTAGGAATTGATTTTGATGAGTCATTTGCTCCAATAGCAAGACTTGAGGCAGTGAGGATTCTTTTAGCATTTGTGTGCTGCAATAACATTAAATTGTTTCAAATGGACGTTAAAAGTGCATTTTTAAATGGCTATATCCAGGAAGACGTGTTTGTGGAGCAACCGCCGGGGTTCGAAGATATCGAGCATCCAGATCATGTATATAAGCTAGACAAAGCTCTTTATGGTCTGAAACAAGCACCCCGTGCGTGGTATGAACGGTTAAGTGAATTCCTCATTCAAAATGGATTCAAGCGAGGTAATGTCAATCAGACTTTTTTTACACAAATGAATGGTAAGAAAATTCTAATCGTTCAAGTGTATGTGGATGATATCATCTTTGGCTCCACAAAAGAATCTCTTAGTGAAAACTTTGCAAAACTAATGCAAAGTGAGTTTGAAATGAGTCTTATGGGAATGTTAACTGTCTTCTTGGGATTGCAGGTGACACAGACGACTGATGGTTTATTCATAAACCAAAAGAAATATGCTATGGAGCTGCTCAAGAAATTCAAACTATCTGAAACAAAGCCACGACCAACTCCCATGTCCACATCATTAAAGCTTGACCATGATGAGAAAGGTAAAGCCGTCAATCAAACCCCTTTCAGAAGCATGATAGGATCTTTGTTGTATCTGACTGCCAGCAGGCCCGACATTCAATATGCAGCATGCTTATGTGCTAGATTTCAATCGAATCCTAAAGAGTCTCATATGTCAGCCGTGAAGTGCATCTTTAGATATATTGCTGGCACTTGTGAACTTGGTTTATGGTTTCCGCGTAGTTCATGTCTTGAATTGGTTGGTTATTCCGATGCCGATTACGCGGGTTGCAAAATAGACCGGAAGGGCACAAGTGGGTACTGTCAGTTCCTTGGAGGTTGCTTGGTCTCATGGGCTTCCAAGAAATAAAACTCTGTGGCATTATCAACCGATGAGGCCGAATACGTGGCCGTAGGTAGTTGTGTTACCTAAGTGCTCTGGATACAACAACAGTTGATTGATTTTGGCATTACACTTAAAAACACAGCCATCCTTTGTGATAACACCTCTGCTATAAATCTTTCAAAAAACCCCGTGCATCATTCTCGCATTAAGCATATTGAGGTTAGGCACCATTTCCTGCGTGATCATGTCAGCAAAGGTGATGTCGTAATTCAGTTTGTTGATACTAATAACCAAGTTGCAGACATTTTCACTAAACCTCTTAATGAAGATAAATTCACTTCTTTTAGGAGAGAATTGGGCATTTGTCATTTGGAAGGTTAGTGTATGTCTTGCATTTTCTGGTCTCATCTCATGCATTTGCATTTTTTTCACTCATCTAGAAGATATTTGCATTCGTAGGTTCACTTGGTCATGCATATGCATCATGTTAATGTGAGTATTATGTGAAAATTGCTTGATTGTGGAATGTCAGTGCATGGTGTGTGTTTCATTGTATAAACCTATATAATGCACTTCTTGGCCTTCTATGTCCTCATATTCCTTGTTATATAAAGCACAACCACATGAAGGAACGGGTGACACATGATCCGGAAAGGCTGGAATTAGTCTTTGGTGTGTGTGATTGATCTTGTATGTGAACATCCCCAAATGACAAACCCAAATATTTTATCACATGAATTACTCATATTCATTCCTAAGTCATTTGGGTATCAAGCCTTGTTCCTTGGAATTCAAATCCCTTCTTGTAACTCACAGCTAATCACCCTTTTTATAGCAGTCTGGATGGTGTCGACACTTGGTGTCGACACCGGTTCCTGGGTGATATTTTTTTTGGCGGGCAGAACTTGGCGAAACCGGTGTCGACACCAGGTGTCGACACCGTCCGGTCGCGACCCGCTCGCGAACCGGTCCGTGGGGTTCGAACCCCATTCGAACCAGTTCGAACCCCCTCCCACACTTGCCCTAATGCCCTTCCAACTCCCGTGCCGCCCTCCTTTCATCCCCACGACCTCTTTCTTGCAAGCCCCAAGCCCCTTCAAGCCTGAGAACACGTGGACATCACCGCGGCACCCGCGACCTCCCCTTGCCGAGCATCCATGGCTGCCCTCTTTGGCCTTTGTCCCCTGGAGCATGGGTGTTTCGTGGAGAATCCGTCCAGCCGAGGTAAGGGATCCTTCGTTGAACAGAGAGATCTATTCCTTGCTCCGTCCGTCTCCTTTCGAAGTTGGTTCCAATGGCTCCGAAGAGGCATGCATCCGGCAAAGAAAAGGTTGCCGAATCCCGCAGAAAGAAGGAAGTCAGGGCTAAAATGGATGAACAGCATGCTCTCCAGCAAAGACCCATGCCCGCAAAGTTTAAAATGATGGATCGCAAGGTTCTTCGACCATGGGTTGTGGATTTCCAAGATCTACATAAAGCACTTCCCGAACTTTTATCGTTAATTGAAGCTCAGCCAAATTTGGGTACGTTCATGTCTGCTCACAGAAAAATTTACCATTCACTTGTTCTCCAATTCTATGGTAATATGGTTGTTCGGAAAAGTAAGTATACTACAGTCGTGAATGGCCAGGTGATCGCTCTTTCCAGAAAATTTCTTGCACATGCATTTTATTTACCTGATGCCGGTGACACCTATGAGAATGCAATGCATGCCGAACATGAGGTTTATCAGATTATGATAGGGGAAGAAATGGGGGACCGGTTTGTTAGCGGCTTAAATGCTAACCATTTTCCCCGTCTTCAGTGCATTCTCCATCATATGCTTACCGCAATCTTGCTTCCCAAGGCTGGGGGACAGAGAAGGTCACCGATCAGTAAATGTTTCTGTTATATGGTCTGCTGCAAGAAGAGCCCACTAATTTTCCCTCAGTCATTCTTGATCACATCACCAGTTGTACCCATCACCGCAGTAGAACTCTCCCTTATGCAGCCGCATTAACTGCTGTCTTTCGTGCGGTCAATATTCCACTCAACGATGAGCCTTGTCAAACACTCCGAGAAGTTGACATTTATACTGTTAACTCGGTTTGTAAGAACATGGGTTATGTTCGGGATGCTCAAGGATGCCTTGTTCGTACACTCAAAGCTATGCCAGACAAAGATCCCGAAGATGTTTCTGATGATGAAGAGGGAGCAGCTCAGCATGAAGAAGGTGGCACTTCTGCAACTCATGCAGCCTCCACGAACTTATCTGGTTTTCGACTTTCGATGGAGACTATGGGTGGTGAGGTGGGTCACCTCAGGGAGACGGTGGATATTCTTACTCAGGATGTGGCGGAATTGAAGCTTCATCACACGTATCTTCAGGAATTTCAGACTATCAATACCTCTCTTGATGCTTTAAAGTCTGCCATGGATGCTCAAACCGCTCAGTTCACTACCATAGTTGATTACATTCGCTGTCCACCTACTCCACCCTCCTCCGGATCGGAATGAATCCTCTTATGCATGTCGGCTATGCTACTTGTACCCCGGTTCCCCCTTATTTTTGTTGATGTCAAAGGGGGAGACATATGAATTTCTATGTTGCTACTAATAGGTTGCTTATTATGCTTATTATGTGTGTTTTGCATGCTTGCATGCTTGCTTGTTTCCCATGCATTTAGTTTACATTCGAGTCTTTGCATCTAGTACTAGAGTCTTGTTTAGTTATATTCATAGCATGGCATGCTTAGCTGTGGTGTCCAGGTGTTTGTTGGTTCAACGCTCTTCTAATGAAATGGCTACTTATGGCTGTGAAATCATTTTGTTGTTGTTGCCATTCAGTTCAACAAATATGAAAGCTTGTGGTTCAATGCAGGTCAACTTCTTAAGAAGGTTATCTTGGTTACTTGTTACAATGTCACTTGAATTGTACCTTGATCCTTTCATCACGTTCATGCTGATCAATTTCATCTCTTGAACATTAGCACATAGTATTTTTTGTCATCATCAAAAAGGGGGAGATTGTTGCTCCCAAGTTTATGATGTGTGGCTTCAAGAGTTTTGATGATGTCAAATGAGATATTGCTAAATGGCTTATTGTTTCAATGTGATTGTCTCTTTTAACTTCATGGGTTATGAAATTGGAATGTATTGATTCTTTGTTGGCATGAGATTAGAAATTCTACGTTACCGTGTATTGAACTGTTGACATCTTTGTCATATGGATTCGGTATAATCTCAAACTCTTTGGACTTGATGTTTCATGGCAAACTTATTGGAGTGTTGCTATACTCTTATGGAACAATTGTCAATGGTTTGTGTAAACCCATGGTTTGAGGAAAACAATGCAACTTTGTGTAAGTCCTTCACTAGGTCACATTTTTAAGTGGCTCGGATCAATAATCATATGCACTCAGGTATATGTGCTGACATGTGCATAAACTCCTCTTGAATGGTCATTGGAGTTCATGATTATATGGCTTTCCATCCCACAGGTAAGAACATGGCAAAAGCCACAAGGGTAAGCTTATTTCATCATTCAGAGATTCATTACTTAGTGAGAAATGCAATGAGTGGATTTATTCCATGAATGCCTATACAAATTTAACTTTCTTGAGGTGTTCTTGCAGGTAAGGAGGACTTTTGATACCCAACTTAAAATGGCAAAACCCCGATGAGGTTGTTTGGCTTTATTTCTAGTTCTTTGGGCATTTTTGGGTTCACACTTGCTTGGTGTCGACACCTGGTGTCGACACCAGTTTTTCTTTGTTCTGCCGTTTTGGTTTTTCTTCTGTCAGGAGGTTGGTGTCGACACCTGTCACGCCCCGAGCGCGGAAGATTACCCGGAGGCGTGACACGTCTATATAGATCGTGTTAATCATGTAAATATCAGAGTGCGCAAATAACTAAGATTTAACTCGAAATTAATACAAATAGTACGAGCTGACAATTGTCACAACTAATCAAAGGATAATTACATATGTTCCCAGAGTCCAACGACTAGGCTTCAAATCTTAAGCAGTTCTATTCAAGTTGACTAAAACAAATGACATAGATGAATTGATACAACTGACATAAGTGAACTAATACAATAACACAAAGGACATGACAATTTGATAACTTCACTCTAACACTCATCACTCAATCTCATTCTCTTCAATGCAGTGAAGGAATAACAAGTGAGAGTATAAGGATTCCAACTTCAATGCAGCAATAGCAAGAGATTCAAGCTAGTAATAACTGGAATTAACAAAATCTTTCCAAGAGAGTAAGAACTCATGTCAAGCAAGTAATAGAAAGTAACATAAATTCAAGCATGAAAAACTAGAATTGGCTATTTATCAATTTCATTCAAGCAAAAACTTTACCCTTCTGCGGGTCTCAAGTCAAATCAATCAAGTAATATCACGAGAATGAGTGGAATGTCTAAAGCCTAGCAAGCAAGTACTCAGGTGCAATGCCAAACACCGTGGTCAATAAACTCCCATGGGCACAAGTACCTTCGGGTGCTCCTCCCAGGACCAGACCGGGCCCTATATGCACAACATTAATCATGTTTGTTGACATCCACTCTCATTTATAGCCAATATGCAATTTCAAGGTTTGACCAGTATGATATATAAGGTGGAATTATGGAATGGAATCCAAGGGCGCATTGATGTGTAGGGATGAACTAGGAGTGGAAACCAGTAACGTTTGACACACAGAAAAAACTAGACAAGAGAGGTGCCTTATGGGCCACCTGACAAGTTTAGAAACGACACCCTCAGTGTGGGATGCCCTTCCTGGGAACTATACAGGGTTTAGAGAACCCTATCAGGAGTTAAATGGCACCTCTCAAGCTGCCATCTATTAGTGGAGATGGCAAAAGTGAAAGCCTAACGATCATGTTAACGTAATGAGCCAGCTGTGTCGACTCAGCAGTTCATCGCGTCAACGCGATGAACAGGCTGGGTCGACCCTACAGTTCATCGCATCAACCCTGCAGTTCATCGCGTCAACCCTACGAACAGGCTGGGTCGACCCTGCGAACAGGCTGGGTCGACCCTATAGTTCATCGCGTCAACCCTGCGAACAGGCTGGGTCGACCCTGTAGTTCATCGCGTCGACCCTGCAGTTCATCGCGTCAACCCTGCAGTTCATCGCGTCAACCCTGCGAACAGGCTGGGTCGACCCTGCAGTTCATCGCGTCAACCCTGCGAACATGCTGGGTCGACCCTGCAGTTCATCGCGTCAACCCTGCGAACAGGCTGGGTCGACCCTGTAGTTCATCGCGTCAACGCGGTGAACAGGATGGGTCGACTCTGCAGTTCAAATCTGCTCAAAATAGCTTAAGGTATTAATCTTTGATTAAGCTAGGGTTAACTGGATGATTAGTTTAACATCATGCAGTTAGAAGGCGCCCATGGGGCTGCCATCTCTTAGAAGAAGGCGCCCTTGGGTCTGCCACCTTCTATTCGAAGGCGCCCTAGGGGCTACCATGAAATTTTAATAGGTTAGTTAAATGATAAAACTTGCGTTATACGGATATATCGTATGGATATGAAGCTAATTTATACCAATTACCCTAGATTGAAGCTAATACATGCTAATCGTCTTGGGTATAAGGCTAATACATGCTAATTATCTTAGGTATGAAGCTAATATATGCTAATCAACTTAGGTATGAAGCTAATACATGCTAATCATCCTAGATTTAAGCTAACACATGTTAATTATTCTAGGTATGAGACTAATACTCGCTAATTATTCTGGGTATAAGGCTAATACATGAGAAACATGCCGTATATACTTTATATCTATTTGCTAAACATGCAATTGAGAGGGGTCTTGGGTTTGTATGTTTATGTTGTTATTCGTGTAAGTTCTTTAGATTTTAGTTTTTCTTAGTCCTTTTCATACTTTTCAGATCTTCATTTCAATTTCATGTCTTCTGCAAACTTGTTCATCCTTAAGTGCTTTACATTTCCTTCTTCAACATCTTTCTCTAATTCCTCTCCGTTTTCAAGTTATTGCATATTTTTCCACTTGCTGTCTTGGCACATTACTATTCATCCGAGTTGATACCTTCTTTTGTTCCCCAATTTTCACGCCCTTCCAATCCTCTTTTCTCTCTGCGTTCTTCCCAAAAGTTCTTCCTCTCTTGTAGATCTAGATTTTCTTCTTCTACCACTTCCTCCAATTCTTCTTAGTTTGTAAGTTATAATTAATTTTCTACGGTTCTATTTTCTACTCAGTCACTGTTCACCTGCGCCTATAGATCTCGGTTTTTCATATTTTTCACCTTCTTCCTCTCATTTTCTCTCTCTGCACTCTTCATAAAACTTCTTCCTAACCCTCCAATCTACAACTTTCTCTTCTTTCACATATTCTCATTCTCTCTAGATTTTACGTTATTCTCCTTCTTAGAACCCCCTATTTTTAATATAATTTCATTGTGCTTTCAACTTGGACTTTTTCAACTTGGTCTTTTTCAACATGGTCTTTTTCCACGTTTTTCATCCTCTTGGCTACAATTTCTTCCTTCACTATTTTCAGGTTTTAGTTTCTCTAATATAACATTTTTAACATGGTGGTTTCAGTTTCACAGAAATTGACATAATGACAAGCCCTTTACTAAAGCATGAACTATATCAAATCTGAGATGATCATTCAACGTAAGACGTGTTGGTAAATCAAGTAACATGGAGATTTAGCCTAACATATTATTAGGTTAGGTAGGCTAACAGATTAATTTAACTCTAATATAACATATTTATCATAGTGTATATAAAAAATGATGTAGTCATTTAGCGTAAAACATGTCCGTAAAACAAGTAACATGAATATTTAGTTTATCATGTGATTAGATTAGGTAATCTAACTGATTAGCTAACATATTCTAACAGATTAGCTAACATTTTACTTAATCTATGTGAAAGCATGATGACATTGATGTAACATGATTTATCGCATGGAACATCGCATGTAAATGAGCTAATACTAATTTTTATCCTAGATTAGCTATCTTAGATTAGCTAATGTTTGGTTAAAAGCCTGAGAACACCTATTAAAACATGATGTGTAACCACTAAATACCGCATGGAGATGAGACTAATCACTAATTTTACATGCTAATATAACCTAGATTAGCTATGGTTTGGTTAAAGCTCGAGATCACCTACCTTGTTAGAAGATCTCTAGCAGTAACAGAACCCTTCTAGGTGACTATGTAATCTCTGCAGAGCTTTGCCCCAACCTTAGCTAACCTAGAATGGGGGTAGCAAAGGGTATGTTATAGGGTCTGGTATGACCGGATAGGGGGGCAAGATCTGGAATAATGGGGCTTTACAGCTTGTACAGGCTGGAGAGATAAGGGATAATGTTTGGACAGCCAATCCATGGCCCATATCGTAAAGTCTGTCTCCCACATTCATACACGATCCCTCTTCAATGTGCGCACTTTCAAAGTCTGTACATCCTCAAAGTCTATACATTGGCTTCACAAAGTCTGTACGTCCTCTCCCTCTCAAAGTCTATCTGTACATCCTCTCCCTCTCAAAGTCTATACATTGGCTTCCATCACAAAGTCTGTACATCCTCTCCCTCTTCACAAGTCTGTACATCCTCTCCCTCTCAAATTCTATACATTGGCTTCCATCACAAAGTCTGTACATCATCACAAAGTCTATACCCTCTCAAAGTCTATACATTGGCTTCCATCATAAAGTCTGTACATCCTCTAAAAGTCTATACATTGCACCTCAAGTCTATACTTATACATTGCTACAACTCCAAGTCTATACATTGGCCATTTGTGCAATTGAAAGTCCATACATTGCTGCAGCTCAAGTCTATACATTGCTGCGGTTACTGCGGTGGCTCAAAGTCTCTACATTGCTATTGCTAGCCTATTTACCAAGTCTGTACGTTGCTAGCCTATAATGTGTAATTAATTGACACAAAAGATAAATGGTGGATGCTAGGATTTGAACCCTGGGCATTGGGTTGAAAGGTAAGTTACTTAACCAACTACACTAGGAAGCCACTTGTTAAGTGAATAATCTTTACATATGATAACTTCGTGTTCCAACTTCTTACTTAAGCTTCCTCTAGAGTTTATCTAATATATTTTTATTATATTTGGAAAATATTATTAATAAATAAATAAATATATATATATTTTTATACGGGGTGCTACACCCTCCCCCATTTAAAAAAATTTGGTCCCCAAATTCAATTACATTATACAGAAATAGGGAAGGTGTAAAGTTCTTACAATTAGAATAACTCGGGAAACCTTCTTTTCATAAATTCTTCAGCTTCCCAGGTAGCTTCTTATTCTGAACATTAATTCCATTGGATTTTCACCATAGGGATCGTCTTGTTTCTTAGAACTCGGACTTCTCGGTCAAGGATCTTCAGTGGCTTCTGCTCATAGGTAAGGTCCTTCTGTACCGCTATAACACTATGGTTAATGACATGGGAGGGATCGTGCACGTATTTCTTCAGCATAGAAGCATGAAATACGTTGTGCACTTCAGACAGTTGTAGAGGTAGGGCGATGCGATAAGCCACTTCGCCTACCCTTTCCAGTACTTCGAATGGACCGATAAACCTTGGTGTTAGTTTGCCTTTAACACCGAATCTTCTAATGCCTCGGCCGGGAGATACCTTGAGGAAAACATGATCTCTGACTTGAAATTCCAGGTCTCGCCTTCTGTTATCGGCATAAGATTTCTGCCTTGACTGTGCTATCATTAACCTTTCTCTAATGAGTTGTATCTTCTCAGTAGAATCTCGTACCATGTCTGGGCCTAGAATTTATTTTTCACCGACTTCATCCCAGCATATGGGAGATCGGCAACTCCTGCCATATAATACCTCGAAAGGTGCCATTCGTATACTGGCTTGATAGCTGTTGTTATATGCAAATTCGGCTAGTGGTAAGTGGTCATGCCAGCTTCCGCCAAAATCTATAATACATGCTCTTAACATATCTTCAACAACCTGATTTGTCCTTTCCGTTTGACCATTTGTCTGGGGATGGAAAGCAGTGCTGAAATTAAGTTTCGTCCCCAGAGAGTGTTGTAGACCCTTCCAAAAATGAGAGGTGAAGCGTGGGTCTCGGTCAGATACGATCGAGACGGGAACTCCATGCAATCTAACCATCTCCTTAATATACAGGGCAGCAAGTACGTCGACTGACCATCGACTTTTGATGGGTAAGAAATGGGCCGATTTAGTTAACCGGTCGATAATTACCCAAATTCCATCATATCCGCCCCTAGACTTGGGCAAACCCATGATAAAGTCCATGCCAATGTCTTCCCACTTCCACTTGGGAATATCCAGCGGATGTAGCTTTCCGGCGGGTTTTTGATGTTCCACCTTCACTTGTTGGCATGTGAGGCAATGAGACACAAAGTCTGCTACCTCCCTTTTCATGTTAGGCCACTAGAAAGTTCTTTTCAAGTCTTGGTACATCTTAGTGGCTCCAGGGTGGATTGTGTACCTCGATCTATGAGCTTCTTCAAGAATCTTCTTCTTCAATTCGAGACAGTCGGGCACACATGTCCATTCATGAAATAGTAATCTGCCAT
Source organism: Amorphophallus konjac (assembly GCA_022559845.1). Classification (NCBI taxonomy): domain Eukaryota; kingdom Viridiplantae; phylum Streptophyta; class Magnoliopsida; order Alismatales; family Araceae; genus Amorphophallus; species Amorphophallus konjac. The sequence continues at coordinate 222,146,328 of CM040119.1, forward strand.
CAGGTGCCAGCTTGAAATCCAGTCTCTCGTCCAGCTTGCTCTTTATCTCCACTAGCGAGGGATCCTCTTCTTGTAACTTCTTGATTTCAGGTAGCAAATCTGGATGTAGGCTCATATGAGATAGAATAATACACATGTTCTTCTCATCTGTGCTGATATCAAGCTCAGAGAATTTCTCCAGCAGTTTCCATTCTTGTATCATGCAGTTGGCCAATATTGTTCTCGGCTTTCGACTAAGGGCATCAGCTACGGAATTACCCTTACCAGGATGGTACTGTATAGTGAAGTCAAAATCCTTGAGATACTCGAGCCAACGCCTTTGCCGCATGTTCAGCTCCTTTTGGGAGAATAAGTACTTGAGGCTTTTATGATCGGAGTACACTATGAATTGTTCTCCGTAGAGATAGTGCCTCCAGATCTTTAAAGCGAATACTACTGCGGCCAGTTCTAAGTCGTGAACTGGGTAGTTCTCTTCATGTTTCTTCAATTGTCGGGAAGAGTATGCAATGACTCTCCCATTCTGCATCAATACACATCCGAGGCCAATACCAGAAGCATCGGTATATACCTCGTATTTTTCTCCTTCCATTGGTAATGATAAGACTGGAGCAGTGGTTAAGAGATCCTTCAAAGTTTGGAAACTCTTTTCACAGTCTTCCTTCCACTCATAAGGCACTTCCTTGCGGGTTAACCTGGTCAAGGGAACAACAATTTTGGAGAAGTCCTTTATAAAATGCCGGTAGTAACCAGCTAGACCCAAGAAGCTCCGAATCTCAGTTACATTTGTGGGTCGTTCCCAGTTCTTCACGGCTTCGACCTTTGATGGGTCAACAACAATTCCATTCTTCGAAATGATATGGCCTAAGAAGGATACTTCCTCGAGCCAAAACTTGCATTTGCTGAATTTGGCATATAGCGTGTTTCCCCTTAATATCTGCAATGCCTTCTTGAGGTGTTCTTCATGATTCTCTTCGGTCTTTGAATAGATCAGAATATCATCAATAAAGACCACAATAAATTGGTCTAAATAGGGCCTGAATATGCTGTTCATTAACTGCATAAAAGCTGCGGGGGCATTTGTTAGTCCGAAAGGCATAACTGTAAATTCGTAATGCTCATACCTACTTCGGAATGCAGTTTTATGAATGTCTTCTTCTTTGATCTTCAATTGGTGGTAACCAGAACGAAGATCAATCTTGGAGAAATATAAAGCTCCAGATAGTTGATCGAACAGCTCATCAATCCTTGGCAGTGGATACTTGTTCTTGATTGTAAGGTGATTTAGCTGTCGATAATCTATGCATAATCCCATCGATCCGTCCTTCTTTTTGACGAATAGCACGGGTGCTCCCCATGGGGAAGTACTCGGCCTGATGAAACCCTTGTTCAATAACTCCATTAGCTGCTCTTTTAGTTCCTTCAGCTCAGCAGGGGACATTCTGTATGGTGCTATGGAAATAGGACCAGCACCAGGGACAAGGTCGATTGTGAACGACACTTCCCTTTCCGGGGGTAAGCCGGTTAAATCTTTTGGAAAAACATCGGGAAAATCCTGAATTACACGGATGTCTTCAAGTTTAACCTTCTTGACTTCCGTGGCAGTCACGAATGCTATGAAAGTCATGCATCTCTTATTCATAAGTTTACTAGCTCGGAGTGCTGATATAAGAAGTGATTTACTCTGAGGGCTATTGTAAACTAGCTCTGGGAAATCTACGAAAGTTACCTTACCATGCCCGCAATCTATAGTTGCTTGGTATGTGGATAGCCAGTCGGCACCTAGTATGACATCATAACCCTTTATATCTAGGCATATCAGGTCAGCAGGTAAATTATTTCCCTTAATCATCACTTCACAGTTTGGATAGTGATAAGTGATATCAGACTCATTCCCAAGAGGTGTAGATATGACCAAATCTAACAGTTCATGTTTCTTAGAAAATGAAGCAGCAAAGTTCTTAGAAACGAATGAATGAGTTGCTCCGGTATCGAATAAAACTTGAGCAGTTTTTGAACAAATAGTGAGAGTACCTTCCACAATTCCACCTTTAGTGGGTTTCATCTCTTGGAGAGCTTGCAGAAGGCCTTGTTTCTTTACCAGACGCTTCTCGTCTTTGGTGTCTTGTTCCTTCATCAGTGGGCAGTCTGGGATTCGATGCTCTCGGCTCCCACATCGAAGATAAGCTCCTAACTTTCTCCAGCATTCCTCGGTCTTATGACCAGCTTTATCACAATACTTGCAAATCTCCTTTGATGGTGTGGTGGTGGAGAATGGCCTGTCATTCTTCTGGAATTTCTTCGCCTTAGAGGGCTCCCCTCCCATGAAGAATCACTTATTGTTGAAGGATTGTTTGCATTTTCCCGGGCTTGTGACGGGTTCCTTCTTATCTCTTCCTCGGATTCTCTCAGATAATTCGGTGGCGTCTTCCAGTAGTTGAGCACGCCGAACCATCTTCGAATAGACTTGGATGTCCATCGGGGCAAGTTGTGTGATATAATGGGGCCGAAGCCCGTTGAGGAATCTTCTCGCCTTCATCTTTTCTGTACACACCAAGTGGGGTGCATACCTAGATAATCCGGAGAATTGGGCCTCATACTCGGCCACTTTCAAGCCCCGTTGTTTTAGAACGGCGAATTCTGCGGCTTTCTTTTCCTGGATATGATCGGAGAAGTACTTGTTGTTGAAATGCTCTGTGAATTCATCCCATGTGACATGGTATTCTGGCAATGTTGCTTCTATGGATTCCCACCAGCATCGAGCGTCCCGCTCTAGTTGGAATACGGCAAGTAAAACCTTCTCTTCATCTGCGCATTGCATCACACGGAAGATTCGTTCCATCTCCTTTAGCCAATTCTCGGCATCCTCGGGGTTGGATGAACCCGTGAACCTCGGTGGGTTCATGTTACGGAAACTTCGGTGGAGATCTCCCGCTCCACGATTTGCTCCGCCTTGGGCCACTTGCTGTAGTGTCTGTGTGAGGCCTTGCATGGTGCGCTGCATCTCGCGCCATTGTGCTCTTTCCGCAACCACGATCCTACAAAAGAGTTAAGTATGATAAAGATTGGATTTACTTGTAAGGTCGAAAGTCATTTTAGAACTTAACCCATGGCTCTATCCATCTCACCGGGTAAGGTATATCTATCTTTGAACTTGGGTTTTACCTATCCTTGAACTCAAGTTTTTACTTAGATTTCAATTTCTACCCATTTATTTTTTCTAGTTCCCTAGGTTTGAAAACCTAGGCTCTGATACCACGAAGACTGTCACGCCCCGAGCGCGGAAGATTATCCGGAGGCGTGACACGTCTATATAGATCGTGTCAATCATGCAAATATCAGAGTGCGCAAATAACTAAGATTTAACTCGAAATTAATACAAATAGTACGAGCTGACAATTGTCACAACTAATCAAAGGACAATAACATATGTTCCCAGAGTCCAACGACTAGGCTTCAAATTAAGCAGTTCTAATCAAGTTGACTAATACAAATGACATAGATGAATTGATACAACTGACATAAGTGAACTAATACAATAACACAAATGACATGACAATTTGATAACTTCACTCTAACACTCATCACTCAGTCTCATTCCCTTCCGAGTGTTGGTTGACATCTAAATTACCTGAAAATATTAGAAAACAACTAGATGAGCGAATCGCTCAGTAGGAATTACATCTCAAGATTTAACATGCTTTAAGTGGTTTACAAGTTCAATTAATGTCAGTAAAGCTATGCATGTAGATGAGTAGATATCAAGGATTGTAAAAATCGACGAGAGCAGTGAAGGAATAACAAGTGAGAGTATAAGGATTCCAACTTCAATGCAGCAATAGCAAGAGATTCAAGCAAGTAATAACTGGAATTAACAAAATCTTTTCAAGAGAGTAAGAACTCATGTCAAGCAAGTAATAGAAAGTAATATAAATTCAAGCATGAAAAATTAGAATTGGCTATTTATCAATTTCATTCAAGCAAAAACTTTACCCTTCTGCGGGTCTCAAGTCAAATCAATCAAGTAATATCACGAGAATGAGTGGAATGTCTAAAGCCTAGCAAGCAAGTACTCAGGTGAAATGCCAAACACCGTGGTCAATAAACTCCCATGGGCACAAGTACCTTCGGGTGCTCCTCCCAAGACCAGACCGGGCCCTATATGCACAACATTAATCATGTTTGTTGACATCCACTCTCATTTATAGCCAATATGGAATTTCAAGGTTTGACCAGTATGATATATAAGGTGGAATTATGGAATGGAATCCAAGGGCGCATTGATGTGTAGGGATGAACTAGGAGTGGAAACCAGTAACGTTTGACACACGGAAAAAACTAGATAAGAGAGGTGCCTTATGGGCCACCTGACAAGTTTAGAAACGACACCCTCACTGTGGGATGCCCTTCCTGGGAACTATATAGGGTTTAGAGAACCCTATCAGGAGTTAAATGGCACCTCTCAGGCTGCCATCTATTAGTGGAGATGGCAAAAGTGAAAGCCTAACGATCACGTTAACGTAATGAGCCAGCTGTGTCGACTCAACAGTTCATCGCGTCAACGCGGTGAACATGCTGGGTCGACCCTGTAGTTCATCGCATCAACCCTGCAGTTCATCACGTCAACCCTGAGAATAGGCTGGGTCGACCCTGCGAACAGGCTGGGTCGACCCTGTAGTTCATCGCGTCAACCCTGCGAATAGGCTGGGTCGACCCTGCAGTTCATCGCGTCGACCCTGCAATTCATCGCGTCAACCCTACAGTTCATCGCGTCAACCCTGTGAACAGGCTGGGTCGACCCTGCAGTTCATCGCGTCAACCCTGCGAACATGCTGGGTCGACCCTGCAGTTCATCGCATCAACGCAGTGAACAGGCTGGGTCGACCCTACAGTTCATCGCGTCAACGCGGTGAACAGGATGGGTCCACTCTGCAGTTCAAATTTGCTCAAAATGGCTTAAGGTATTAATCTTTGATTAAGCTAGGGTTAACTGGATGATTAGTTTAACATCATGCAGTTAAAAGGTGCCCATGGGGCTGCCATCTCTTAGAAGAAGGCGCCCTTGGGTCTGCCACCTTCTATTCGAAGGCGCCCTAGGGGCTACCATGAAATTTTAATAGGTTAGTTAAATTATAAAACTTACGTTATACGGATATATCGTATGGATATGAAACTAATTCATACCAATTACCCTAGATTAAAGCTAATACATGCTAATCGTCTGGGGTATAAGGCTAATACATGCTAATTATTTTAGGTATGAAGCTAATACATGCTAATCAGCTTAGGTATGAAGCTAATACATGCTAATCATCCTAGATTTAAGCTAACACATGTTAATTATTCTAGGTATGAGACTAATACTCGCTAATTATTCTGGGTATAAGGCTAATACATGAGAAACATGCCGTATATACTTTATATATATTTGCTAAACATGCAATTGAGAGGGGTCTTGGGTTTGTATGTTTATGTTGTTATTCGTGTAAGTTCTTTAGATTTTAGTCTTTCTTAGTCCTTTTCATACTTTTCGGATCTTCATTTCAATTTTATGTCTTCTGTAAACTTGTTCATCCTTAAGTACTTTACATTTCCTTCTTCAACCTCTTTCTCTAATTCCTCTCCGTTTTCAAGTTATTGCATGTTTTTCCACTTGCTCTCGTGGCACATTACTGTTCATCCGAGTTGATACCTTCTTTTGTTCCCCAGTTTTCATGCCCTTCCAATCCTCTTTTCTCTCTGTGTTCTTCACAAAAGTTCTTCCTCTCTTGTAGATCTAGATTTTCTTCTTCTATCACTTCCTCCAATTCTTCTTAGTGGTTAAGTTATAATTAATTTTCTACGGTTCTGTTTTCTACTCAGTCACTGTTCACCTACGCCTATAGATCTCGATTTTTCACATTTTCACCTTCTTCCTCTCATTTTCTCTCTCTGCACTCTTCATAAAACTTCTTCCTAACCCTCTAATCTACAACTTTCTCTTCTTTCACATATTCTCATTCTCTCTAGATTTTATGTTATTCTCCTTCTTAGAGCCCCCTATTTTTAATATAATTTCATTGTGCTTTCAACTTGGACTTTTTCAACTTGGTCTTTTTCAACTTGGTCTTTTTCCACGTTTTTCATCCTCTTGGCTACAATTTCTTCCTTCACTATTTTCAGGTTTTAGTTTCTCTAATATAACATTTTTAACATGGTGGTTTCAGTTTCACAGAAATTGACATAATGACAAGCCCTTTACTAAAGCATGAACTATATCAAATCTGAGGTGATCATTCAACGTAAGACGTGTTGGTAAATCAAGTAACATGGAGATTTAGCCTAACATATTATTAGGTTAGGTAGGCTAACAGATTAATTTAACTCTAATATAACATATTTATCATAGTGTATATAGAATATGGTGTAGTCATTTAGCGTAAAACATGTCCGTAAAATAAGTAACATGAATATTTAGTTTATCATGTGATTAGATTAGGTAATCTAACTGATTAACTAACATATTCTAACAGATTAGCTAACATTTTACTTAATCTATGTGAAAGCATGATAGACATTGATGTAACATGATTTATCGCATAGAACATCGCATGTAAATGAGCTAATACTAATTTTTATCCTAGATTAGCTATCTTAGATTAGCTAATGTTTGGTTAAAAGCCTAAGAACACCTATTAAAATATGATGTGTAACCACTAAATACCGCATGGAGATGAGACTAATCACTAATTTTACATGCTAATATAACCTAGATTAGGTATGGTTTGGTTAAAGCTCGAGATCACCTACCTTGTTGGAAGATCTCTAGCAGTAGCAGAACCCTTCTAGGTGACTGTGTAATCCCTGCAGAGCTTTACCCCAACCTTAGCTAACCTAGAATGGGGGTAGCAAAGGGTATGTTATAGGGTCTGGTATGACCGGATAGGGGGGCAAGATCTGGAATAATGGGACTTTACAGCTTGTACAGGCTGGAGAGATAAGGGATAATGTTTGGACAGCCAATCCATGGCCCATATCATAAAGTGTGTCTCCCACATTCATACACGATCCCTCTTCAATGTGCGCACTTTCAAAGTCTGTACATCCTCAAAGTCTATACATTGGCCTCCTCAAAGTCTGTACGTCCTCTCCCTCTCAAAGTCTATCTGTACATCCTCTCCCTCTCAAAGTCTATACATTGGCTTCCATCACAAAGTCTGTACATCCTCTCCCTCTTCACAAGTCTGTACATCACAAAACAAGTCTGTACATCCTCTCCCTCTCAAAGTCTATACATTGGCTTCCATCACAAAGTCTGTAACATCATCACAAAGTCTGTACCCTCTCAAAGTCTATACATTGGCTTCCATCACAAAGTCTGTACATCCTCTCAAAGTCTATACATTGCAGCTCAAGTCTATATATTGGCCATTTGTGCAAAGTCTATACATTGCTGCAACTCAAAGTTTATACATTGCAGCTCAAGTCTATACATTGGCCATTTGTGTAATTCAAAGTCCATACATTGCTGCAGCTCAAGTCTATACATTGCTGCGGTTACTGCGGTGGCTCAAAGTCTATACGTTGCTGCAGCCCGCAACAAAGTCTCTACATTGCTATTGCTAGCCTATTTACCAAGTCTGTACGTTGCTAGCCTATAATGTATAATTAATTGGCACAAAAGATAAATGGTGGATGCTAGGATTTGAACCCTGGTTGCTGGCCTATAATGTATAATTAATTGGCACAAAAGGTAAATGGTGGATGCTAGCATTTGAACCCTGGTCATTGAGTTGAAAGACAAGTTACTTAACCAACTACATTAGGAAGCCACTTGTTAAGTGAATAATCTTTACATATGATAACTTCGTGTTCCAACTTCTTACTTAAGCTTCCTCTAGAGTTTATCTAATATATTTTTTTTATATTTGGGAAATATTATTAATAAATAAATATATATATATACATATTTATACGGGGTGCTACAACACCCATTTGTTTTTGTACTGGCCAGCAGTTTTCTGCTATAGGCCATGTCCTGGTGTCGACACCTGGTGTCAACACCATCCTCTGGCCAGCAGGTTTCTGCTATAGGCCATGTCCTGGTGTCGACACCTAGTGTCGACACCAACTGTTGGTTTCTTTGGCCGGCTATTTTCTGCTTTGGGCCTGGCCTTGGTGTCGACACCTGGTGTCGACACCACTGTGCAGCCGCGATTTTGGACTTTCACGCCCACTACCATTTTGTCAAACCAGTCCGGTCCCTCAGCCACAAATCAGTCCTAGATTCGTGGATCTGGTCCCTAAGGTGTCCCTTGATCGATCTGGAAGCATAAAACTGTCTCATTGGGTCACAAACCCTAATCAAGCAGTGAGATCTAAAATTTGTGTGTGCTTTCTAACCCTTGTGAGTGCAGGTCGCAGGTAGTAGCTCCAGAGCTTCTTCCACACCGTTCTGAGCGTGAATACGAAGGGAAGAGTGAAGTTTCAAGTCCCCAAACGTTCCTCTGCTGCAAGCTGCATGGAAATCCAAGATACAACAAGTGTCCTTGCAAGAATCGATCATCCTCCTTCAAGAACGATCTTCATCCTGCAAAGGAGTTCAAGTACCTTCGAAGAAGTGAAAGGGGGAGCTCTAATCACTGCAAATCCTCTCTATTCTAATCTTCTCAAATCTCTGCTGTTTGAGCTTGAATATCTGTTGTAATCTTTGAACTTAAAGAACCACATTTTTGTGTGTGTGTGTGCTCGTGATCTTTGATACGAGCGTATGTGTGTGTGTGTGGTGGCCAAGATAGGCTGCCGTGTGTGTGTTGGCTGTTGTTACAGTATGTGTGTGGCTCACCTCATAGTGGAGCATTAATCCTCACGTGTGAGGGGTGGATGTAGAGGACACGTTTGTGTACCCGAACCACCTAAAAAATCATGTGCCTCCTTTGTGGTTTGTTCTTCGTGCTTTGTAACGAGTGGGCCTCACGTGTAGCTGAGTGATCTCAATCTCCGTCATAGCATTCATACCTTTATTTACGTGTACTCGCGAGAGAGATCTTGTTCCGGTAAGGTTGAGTGTTTGCTTAACTAGATCTCCGTCTATTTTGTGGTTTTCATTCCTACTAGCATTTCAGTTAGCAATTAATTTTTATTGGCCAATCAATTCATCCCTCCCCTCTTGATTGCCACCCTCTGGGACACAACACAATAGAACCTTCTCTACATCCGCGCATTGCATTACACGGAAGATCCTCTCAATTTCCTTCAGCCAATTCTCGGCATCATCAGGGTCCACCGAACCCGTGAACCTTGGTGGGTTCATGTTGCAAAAATCCCGGTGAAGGTCACCAGCTCCGCGGTGAGCACCGCCAGCACCGCCTTGCGCAACTTGCTGTAGCACCTGCGTGCTGTATCTTGCGCCGTTGTGCTCTTTCAGCGGCCATGATCCTACAAAAGGATTAAGGTGTAATAAATATTGCGTTTTAAGGTTAAGGATCAATTGTCGTTATTAAACTTAACCCATGGCTTTATCGATCTCACCAGGTACGATCTAAAATAATGCTTAAACAATTCTATCGTTAGACTTACCGAGGAATCTTACCAGGTAAGGTCTAAACCTATCCTTAGACATTTCTATTAGACATTTCTATCTTTAGACTCGGGTTTTTACCTAGGAAGTTGTAATCCTAGGATCTGATACCAAGAAAGAGCTATCACGTCCCGAGCGCGGAAGATTACCTATGACGCGATAGTCCTTTATATAGAACCAAAGTGAGCTAGCTATTTGATGGAATTCTTCCTTTGACAATTAATAGAGTGCGCAATTCTTTTAAGATTAAATTTGAGATTTCGAGCTGATCATTATTTCAACTAACCAAATGACAATTACATACATTTCCCGGGTCTGACTACTAGGCTTCAAGCCCTTATTACAGTTCTAATCAATTGGACTAATACAACTGACATCTGACATAACTGGATACAATTGACATAAGTGGGATTACAATAACACAATTAACATGACAATATGATAACTTAGTGCTAACACTCATTACTCAGTCTCATTCCCTTCCGAGTATTGGTTGTCATCCAAACCACCTGAAAATGTTTGAAGTAACTGGATGAGCGAATCGCTCAGTAGGATTTACATCTCAATATTTAACATGCTTTAAGTGGTTTACAAGTTCAATTAATGTAGGTAAATATATGCATGTGGTCAAGTAGATATCAAGGATTGTAAAATCGACAAGAGCAGTAAGGGAATAACAAGTGAGAGCATATAGATTTCAACTTCAATACAGCAGTAGCAAGAGATATCAAGCAAGTAATAACTGGAATTAGTAACAATTTTCCAAGAAGGTAAGAATTCATGTCAAGCAAGCAATAGTAAGCAACGTAATTTCAAGCATGTATAATTGGAATTGGCTATTTATCAATTCATTCAGGTAAATACTTTTACCCTTCTGCGGGTCTCAAGTCAATCAATCAAGTAATATGACGGGAATGAGTGGAATGCCTAAAGTCTAGCAAGCAAGTACTCTGGTGCAATGCCAAACACCGTGGTCAATAAACTCCCATGGGCACAAGTACCTTCGGGTGCTCCTCCCAGGACCAGACCGGGCCCTATATGCACAGCATTCGTCATGTTTGTTGACATCCACTATCATTTATAGCCAATATGAAATTTCAAGGGTTGACCAGGTAGGATGTAAATAAGGTGGATTATAGAATGGAATCCAAGGCGTATAGTTACGTAGGGACGAACTAGGAGTAAAAACCAGCAACGTTTGATACACGGAAAAATTGGGTGAGATCGGCGCCTTGTAGGCTACCTGACATGTTCAGAAATGACATCCTCACAATGGGGTGCCTTTCCTGTGAACTATACAGGGTTTAGAGAAACTCAGTCAGGGGTTAAATGGTGCCTCTCAGGCTGCCATTTATCAGTGAATGGCGTCTTGAAATCGGGGCGCATCACTCAGGGGTTCAAGGTCTCGAAAAAACTAAAACTCGTGGTCCGTTTAATAGGCGCCCAAGTCACTGCCATCTTCTTGAAATTGGCACCCAGGGGGCTGCCATGTTCTTGAAATTGGCGCCCAAGGGGCTGCCATGCTCTTGAAATTGGCGCCCAGGGGTCAGCCACGTTTTAATAGGTTTACATGGTCAGGCTTAGTAGGCGCCCATGGGGCTGCCATCTCTTCGAAATTGGCGCCCAGGGGGCTGCCATCTCTTAGAAAATGGCGCCCTGCGGGCTGCCATATTTTAATGATAGGCGCCCAAGGGTTAGGCGCCTATCAAACATGAGTCCAAGTTAACTAATGGCTAAGGCTTAATGGCTGAGGGTTAACTACGCGATTAACTGGTTTAACCAATGGTTTAACTAATGACAATAAGGGTTTAACTAGATGATTTATTGGTTAAACAGAGATTTAACTAATCTAGGTTTAACTAATTTAAGCGCTGGTTAAGCTAAGTAGCTAGGGTTTAAGTTAACTGATCAATTAACTGTAGGTTAATAGAAGGCATCCATAGGGCTGCCACCTATCAGAAGAAGGCACCTCAGGGGCTGCCACCTTCTGTTAGAAGGCGCCCTAGGGGCTGCCACCATTTTTTAATTGGCGCCCTAGGGTTGAGCGCCCTTCACATTTCTGGGTGGAATATGCGTCTGTTGTACAGCCGCTGTTCAGTGAATGGCGTTCGGGTCAGGGGCGCCCTTCAATTTAAGCTGATTTATTTAAAATTGATGACATGGACAGATAGAAAAAATTATGAGGATTACCGATCTGTATTCATGCACTCGTTTAATGCTTTAGTTTCTCAAATATCAAATTTTTAACATGACGTATCATACTAGTTTACATTTTACAGGAACTAAATGGAGACAGGGTTTCTAAATAGGCAGAACTCTATCTATATCTAATCTGGTGTATAGATTAGGTAGACTAACAGGTTAATTAGGTAAGCTAATTGGTTGGTAGATCAACTAATAGGTTAATTAGGTATGCTAACAGATTAGTTAATAGCTTAACTAACAGGTTACGTAAAAACACGATAAAACTTGCGTGACACAGGATATATTGCATGGATATGAAGCTAATATATGCCAATTACCCTAGATTGAAACTAATACATGCTAATTATCCTGGGTATAAGGCTAATACATGCTAATTAACTTAGGTATGAGGCTAATACATGCTAATTACCCTAGATTGAAGCTAATACATACTAATTATCATGGGTATAAGGCTAATACATGCTAATTAACTTAGGTATGAGGCTAATACATGCTAATTACCCTCGATTGAAGCTAATACATGCTAATTATCCTGTGTATAAGACTAATACTTGCTAATTATCCTGGATATGAGGCTAACACATGCTGTGTAACACTAAATATCGCATGGAAATGAGCCTAAGACTAATCATCCTAGATTAGCTACTAGTTTAGTTAAAAGTTGAGAACGCCTACCTCTATGAAGTGGCAGAAGTTGTAGCAGGTGGAAGAAGCAGCTCCTTCCCTCCTCTACAACCCTTCAGAAAGTGCCTCCCCTTCTCAACAGCAAGCCTTCGAACCAACGGAGGTTTGCTTCATTAGGAATGTATAATATAAGGTTTGAGTCGAAAGGAGGGGGAAACAAGATCCGTGAAAATCGGATCTCAGTGGGATGCCAACTTATACAGGCTGTTGGTGATAAGAAATCGAAAAGTCTGTCCGGTGAAAAATTGCGCCTATGAGAGGGTCGTGATTCATCCCGAGTTTCTCTATTTTAAACTTCTCACTTAACTTCAATGATTTTTATCTTTAAAATTTGATGGAGTTAGTTTGTGAAATTTCATGGGTGAGATCCTTACATTTTTTTCTATTTTTACATATAATTCTTTTTAAAAAATTTTTTAAATAAAAAGTGGCACTATTCACGTTTAGGAAATAACGACCTAACATCAGGGTTTGACGGACCGACCGTACCGGTCGCCCCGGCTTTTTGTCGGTACGGTTCTGTCCCGCTCCCTCCTGATCTATCCCGTAAGATATATATATATATATATATATATATATATATATATATATAATAACATCATAAAATTTGTGGCTCAATTGGTTAGGTGACTTGTTCACCTCTTTCAAGCGACGCAAGTTCGAATCTCGCAAATAACATTTGAGATTTTGGTTTTTTTAAATCAAAAATCTTGTAAAAAGACCCTAAAAACAGATGTAAACTGCCAGTTTCGAACCCAAGTCACGTATGTGCGGGTAAAATCGCTCAACCAACTTACCTATCAAATATTTGATGCTTAAAATAATATATATAATATATAACGCGTGCCGGTTGCGTCCCACGTACCGGTCGTCCCGGTCTTTGGCTGGTACGGTCCGGGACGGGCAGTTCGACTCGTCCCGGAATGGTTTGTCAAACCCTGCCTAACATATGTCGTTGTTTAGTGAATAACGACCATGCATTTGTCGTTACTTCTTTTGGAGCATTTTCCTATCACCCTCTAAGGATCGAAATTAGATATATATACTTTCCATCCTTATGTATCTACTTTAGTTGAATAACGACACCTTACATGTCGTAATTTCGTGAGTAACGACTTAATAATGGTCGTGATTTTGAACGGAGACTTTTCTATTCACTCTACACTAACTAAAATTGTCTATATACCCTTTCTCACTTCCTAAATTATGTTTATCCTTTAACACTTCATCTATATACCCTTATTTCTTCAAAACAATGATATAATGTAAAAGTTAGAATATGACATTTTCTAAATTATGAAAATATGATTTGGCATCTTGTAAAATTGATGTTTATCCTTTAAAACTCTTTCTATATAACATATTTCCTATTCCTTTAGAATAGTGTAATAAGATGTATTATTAGTTTCCTAAGTGATTGAAAATATAAATTAGCATTTCCAAAAATATAATTTGGCATTTTCTAAAGTATCTATTGGTTTTTGAATTATTAATTAAATGGTTTAAATGGTTAATCAAATAGAATTAGAATATGAGCTCAATAGTTATATATATATATATATATATATATATATTTATTTATTTATTTATTCATATAGTTCTATTTTAAAATTCCCGGGTGTTACACCCTCCCCTACTTAAAAGAATTTGGTCTCAAAATTCAACTGTATAAGGGTAAATTCAACTGTATATGGGTATTGTCGAAAGTATAGGATATTTACAGTCTAAAATAGTTCTGGGTATCTTCGTTTCATAGATTCCTCGATCTCCCATATTGCTTCCTGCTCCGAGCATCGATTCCATTAGATTTTCACCATAGGGATCGTCTTGCTCCTTAGAACTCGGACTTCTCGGTTGAGGATCCGCATCGGCCTTTGCTCATAAGTAAGATCCCTTTGAATCACTAAATCAGCATGGTCGATGACGTGAGAAGGGTCGTGCACATATTTCTTCAGCATAGATATATGAAATACATGGTGCACTTCCGAGAGTTGAGGAGGTAAGGCAATACGGTAAGCCACCTCGCCCACTCTTTCTAATACTTCAAATGGACCGATAAACCTTGGTGTAAGCTTGCCCTTAACACCGAATCTTCTAACACCTCGGTCGGGAGATACCTTGAGAAATACATGGTCACACACTTGAAATTCCAAGTCTCTCCTTCTGTTATCAGCATAAGATTTTTACCTGCACTGAGCTACCTTGAGTCTCTCTCTGATAAGGTGTATCTTTTCAGTTGAATCTCTAATCATATCTGGGCCTAGAAGTTATCTTTCACCGACTTCATCCCTGCATATTAGAGATCGACAACTCCTGCCATAAAGCGCCTCGAAAGGTGCCATCTGGATACTAGCTTGATAGCTGTTATTGTAGGTAAATTCGACTAGGGGTAAGTGGTCATGCCAGCTTCCGCCGAAATCTATAATGCATGCCCTTACCATATCTTCAACAACCTGATTTGTTCTTTAAGTCTGACCATCTTTCTGGGGATGAAAAGTAGTGTCAAAGTTGAGTTTCGTTCCCAGAGAGTGTTGTAGACCCTTCCAAAAATGAGAAGTAAAACGTGGGTCTCGATCAGATACTATAGACACAGGAATTCCATGCAATCTCGTAATCTCTTTGATATATAAGGCAGCAAGAACATCAACCGACCATCGACTCTTGATAGGCAAGAAATGAGCCGATTTAGTAAGGCGATCGATGATTACCCAAATTCCATCATATCCGCCCCTTGACCTTGGCAAACCCATGATGAAGTCCATGCCGATATCTTCCCATTTCCACTTGGGGATATCTAGTGGATGCAGTCTTCCAGCGGGTTTCTGATGTTCCGCCTTCACCTGTTGGCATGTCAAGCATCTAGACATGAAGTCTGCTATCTCTCTTTTCATGTTGGGCCACCAAAAGGTTCCTTTTATGTCTTGGTACATCTTAGTGGCTCCAGGGTGGATCGTATACCCCGATCGGTGAGCTTCTTCAAGAATCCTCTTCTTCAGCTCAAGACAGTCTGGTACACATGTCCGTTCATGGTATAATAATCTGCCATCGAGTGCCAACTTGAAATCAGATTTCTCGTCTAGCTTCTCTTTTATTTCTACTAGGGTAGGATCTGCTTCTTGCAACCTCTTGATTTCAGCTAGCAAATCCAGATGCACACTTATGAGAGATAGAGTAATACACCCATCATTCTCATTCATGCTTATATTGAGTTCAGAGAATTTTTCTAGCAGCTTCCATTCTTGAACCATACAGTTGGCCACTAGGGCTCTCGGCTTCCGACTAAGGGTATCTGCTATGGAATTCCCCTTACCAGGATGATATTGTATAGTGAAGTCAAAATTCTTGAGATACTCGAGCCAATGCCATTGTCACATGTTCAGCTCCTTCTGAGAGAATAAGTATTTGAGGCTTTTATGATCGGAGTATACTGTGAATTACTCTCCGTAGAGATAGTGCCTCCAGATCTTTAAAGCCCATACCACTGCGGCTAGCTCTAAATCATGCACATGGTAGTTTTCTTCATGCTTCTTTAATTACCGGGAAGAGTATGCAATGACTCTTCCATTATGCATCAATACACATCCGAGGCCGATACCAGATGTATCAGTATATACCTCATACTTCTCTCCTTCAATTGGTAGAGATAAGACCGGAGCAGTAGTCAAGAGATCCTTCAAAGTTAAGAAACTCTTCTCACAGTCTTCACTCCATTCATAAGGCACTTCCTTGCGAGTCAATCGGGTAAGAGGAACAACAACCTTGGAGAAGTCCTTAATAAAACGCCGGTAGTAACCTGCTAGACCCAAGAAGCTTCGAATCTCCATTGCATTTGTTGGTCGTCCTCAGTTCTGTATGGCTTCGACCTTTGCAGGATCAACAGAAATTCCATTCTTCGAGATCACATGGCCTAAGAAGGACACTTCCTCAAGCCAGAACTGGCACTTGCTGAATTTGGCATATAATTTATTGTCTCGCAATATTTCTAATGCCTTCTCAAGATGCACTTCATGATCCTCTTCAGTTTTTGAATAGGTCAGTATATCATCAATAAAGACCATAATAAATTGATCTAAATAGGGCCTGTAGATGATGTTCATTAACTGCATAAAAGTTGCGGGGGCATTTGTTAGTCCAAAAGGCATAACAGTAAATTCGTAATGCCCATACCTACTTTGAAATGTAGTTTTGTATATGTCTTCTTCTTTGATCCTCAATTGGTGGTAACCAGACTGAAGATCAATCTTGGAGAAATAATTAGCTCCAGATAATTGGTCGAACAGCTCGTCAATTCTTGGCAGCGGGTACTTGTTCTTGATTGTAAGGTGGTTCAACTGCCGATAATCAATGCATAATCTCAACGTTCCATCCTTCTTTTTAACAAAGAGCACGGGTGCTCCCTAAGGGGAAGTACTCGGCCTAATGAAACCCTTTTTCAATAAATCCATCAGCTACTCTTTTAGCTCCTTCAACTCGGCAGGAGACATTCTGTAAGGTGCCTTAGAAACAGGACCGGCACCAGGAACAATGTCGATTGTGAACGACACTTCCCTTTCCGGGGGTAAACCAGGCAATTCTTCTGGAAATACATCGGGAAAGTCCCGAATTACTCGAATGTCTTCAATTTCAGTCTTCTCGACTTCCGTGGCAGTCACAAAAGCTATGAAAGCAACACATCATTTACTCACAAGTTTGCTTGCTCGAAGGGCCGAGATGAGAGGGGATTTATTCCGAGGGTAACATAAACCAACTCGGGATAATCCGCAAATGTTACCTTGCCGTGCCGGCAATCTACTGTTGCTTGGTAGGTGGATAACCCGTCAGCGCCTAATATGACATCATAATCCTTCATATCAAGGCATATCAAATCGACCGGCAAATTGTTACATTGAACTATAACCTCACAACTTGGGTAGTGATATATGATATCAAACTTGTTTCCGAGAGGTGTAGATATTACTAAATCTAAGCATTCAGGTTCTTTAGAAAATGAGGTAGTAAATCTCTTGGAAAGAAATGAATGAGTTGCTCCAGTATCAAACAGAACTTTAGCAGGTTTAGAGCAAACAATTAATGTACCTTCCACAATTCCTCCTTCCATGGGTTCCGTCCCTTGAAGAGCTTGTAGACGGCCTTGTTTCTTTACTAGACGCTTCTCGTCTTTGTTGGCTTGTTCCTTCATCAAGGGGCAATCGGGGATTCGATGCTCTCAACTCCCGCATCGGAGACACGCTCCCAGTTTCCTCAAGTATTCCTCAGTCTTATGACCAGCCTTGTCACAATAATTACAGATTTCCTTAGAAGGTGTGATGGCGGAGGAAGGCTTATTGCCGATAGTGGAGAAGGGCTTGTTGCTTTTCTGGAACCTCTTCTCTTTGGAAAATTCTCCTCCATTGAAGAATCGCTTCTTGCCAAATGGTGATTTGAAGTTTCTCGGACTGGTGATGGGTTCCTTCTTATCCTTATCTTGAATCCTTTTAGAGAATTCAGTGGCATCTTCTAGCAATTGAGCACGCTGAACCATTTCCGAATAGACTTGGATGTCTATCGGCGCAAGCTGTGTAATATATTGGGGCCGAAGCCCGTTGAGGAATCTCCTTGCCTTAATCCTTTTCGTACACACCAAGTGGGGTGCATATCGGGAAAGTCTTGAGAATTGGGCCTCATATTCGGCCACCTTCAGGCTCCGTTGCTTTAACGCGGCAAATTCCACGGCCTTCTTCTCTTGAACACGGTCAGAAAAATACTTGTTGTTGTAGTGTTCAACAAACTCCGCCCAAGTGACATGGTTGTCGGGCAGTGTTGCTTCTACGGATTCCCACCAGCATCGAGCATCCCGTTCCAGTTGGAACGTAGCCAATAGAACCTTCTCTACATCCGTGCATTGCATTACACGGAAGATCCTCTCAATTTCCTTCAGTCAATTCTTGGCATCATCGGGGTCCACCGAACCCGTGAACCTTGGTGGGTTCATGTTGCAAAAATCCCGATGAAGGTCACCAGCTCCGCGGTGAGCACCGCCAGCACCGCCTTGCGCCACTTGCTATAGCGCCTGCATAAGTCCCTACACAGTGCGCTGCATCTCGCGCCATTGTGCTCTTTCAGCGGCAATAATCCTACAAAAGAATTAAGGTGTAATAAATATTGAGTTTTAAGGTTAAGGATCAATTGTCGTTATTAAACTTAACCCATGGCTTTACCCATCTCAACAGGTAAGATCTAAACCAATGCTTAAACAATTCTATCGTTAGACTTACCTAGGAATCTTACCAGGTAAGGTCTAAACCTATCCTTGGACATTTCTATTAGACATTTCTATCTTTAGACTCGGGTTTTTACCTAGGAAGTTGTAATCCTAGGCTCTGATACCAAGAAAGAGCTGTCACATCCCGAGCGTAGAAGATTACCTGTGGCGCAACAGTCCTTTATATAGAACCAAAGCAAGCTAGCTATTTGATGGAATTCTTCCTTTGACAATTAATAAAGTGCGCAATTCTTTTAAGATTAAATTTGAGATTTCGTGCTGATCATTATTTCAACTAACCAAATGACAATTACATACATTTCCCGGGTCCGACTACTAGGCTTCAAGCCCTTATTACAGTTCTAATCAATTGGACTAATACAACTGACATAGTGAACTAATACAACTGACATCTGACATAACTGGATACAACTGACATAAGTGGGATTACAATAACACAATTAGCATGACAATATGATAACTCAGTGCTAACACTCATCACTCAATCTCATTCCCTTCCGAGTGTTTGTTGTCATCCAAACCACCTGAAAATGTTAGAAGTAACTGGATGAGCGAATCGCTCAGTAAAATTTACATCTCAATATTTAACATGCTTTAAGTGATTTACAAGTTCAATTAATGTAGGTAAATCTATGCATGTGGACAAGTAGATATCAAGGATTATAAAATCGACAAGAGCAGTAAGGGAATAACAAGTGAGAGCATATAGATTTCAACTTCAATACAGCAGTAGCAATATTTATCAAGCAAGTAATAACTGGAATTAGCAACAATTTTCCAAGAAGGTAAGAACTCATGTCAAGTAAGCAATAGTAAGCAACGTAGTTTCAAGCATGTAGAATTGGAATTGGCTATTTATCAATTCATTCAAGTAAATACTTTTACCCTTCTGCGGGTCTCAAGTCAATCAATCAAGTAATATGACGGGAATGAGTGGAATGCCTAAAGTCTAGCAAGCAAGTACTCCGGTGCAATGCCAAACACCGTGGTCAATAAACTCCCTTGGGCACAAGTACCTTCGGGTGCTCCTCCCAGGACCAGACCGAGCCCTATATGCACAACATTGGTCAGGTTTGTTGACATCCACTCTCATTTATAGCCAATATGAAATTTCAAGGGTTGGCCAGGTGGGATGTAAATAAGGTGGATTATAGAATGGAATCCAAGGCGTATCATTGCGTAGGGACGAACTAGGAGTAAAAATCAGCAACGTTTGATACACGGAAAAACTGGGTGAGATCGGTGCCGTGTAGGCTACCTGACATGTTCAGAAATGACATCCTCACAACGGGGTGCCTTTCATGTGAACTATACAGGGTTTAGAGAAACCCAGTCAGGGGTTACATGGCTTCTCTCAGGCTGCCATTTATCAGTGAATGGCGTCTTGAAATCGGGGCGCATCACTCAGGGGTTCAAGGTCTCGAAAAAATCAAAACTTGGGGTCCGTTTAATAGGCGCCCAGGTCACTGCCATCTTCTTGAAATTGGCACCCAGGTGACTGCCATGTTATTGAAATTGGCGCCCAGGGGGCTGCCGTGTTCTTGAAATTGCCGCCCAGGGGTCAGCCACATTTTAACAGGTTTACAGGGTCAGGCTTAGTAGGTGCCCATGGGGCTGCCATCTCTTCGAAATTGGTGCCCAGGGGGCTGCCATCTCTTAGAAAATGGCACCCTGGGGGCTGCCATGTTTTACTGATAGACGCCCAAGGGTCAGACGCCTATCAAACATGAGTCCAGGTTAACTAATGGCTAAGGCTTAATGGCTGAGGGTTAACTACGTGATTAACTGGTTTAACCAAAGGTTTAACTAATGACAATAGGGGTTTAACTAGATGATTTATTGGTTAAACAGAGATTTAACTAATCTAGGTTTAACTAATTTAAGCGCTGGTTAAGCTAAGTAGCTAGGGTTTAAGTTAACTGATCAATTAACTGTAGGTTAATAGAAGGCGTCCATAGGGCTGCCACCTATTAGAAGAAGGCGCCTCAAGGGCTGCCACCTTCTGTTAGAAGGCGCCCTAGGGGCTGCCACTATTTTTTAATTGGCGCCCTAGGGTTGAGCGCCCTTCACATTTCTGGGTGGAATATGCATCTGTTGTACAACCGCTGTTTAGTGAATGGCGTCCGGGTCAGGGGCGCCCTTCAATTTAAGCCGATTTATGTAAAATTGATGACATGGACAGATAGAGGAAATTGTGAGGATTACATATCTGTATTCATGCACTCGTTTCATGCTTTAGTTTCTCAAATATCAAATTTCTAACATGACATATCATACTAGTTTACATTTTACAGGAACTAAATGGAGACAAGGTTTCTAAATAGGCAGAACTCTATCTATATCTAATATGGTGTATAGATTAGGTAGACTAACAAGTTAATTAGGTAAGCTAATTGGTTGGTAGATCAACTAACAGGTTAATTAGGTATGCTAACAAATTAGTTAATAGCTTAACTAACAAGTTATGTAAAAACACGATAAAACTTACGTTATACAGGATATATCGCACGGATATGAAGCTAATATATGCCAATTACTCTAGATTGAAGCTAATACATGTTAATTATCATGGGTATAAGGATAATACATGCTAATTAACTTAGGTATGAGGCTAATACATGCTAATTATCCTAGATTGAAGCTAATACATGCTAATTATCCTTACATGCTAATTATCCTGGGTATAAGGCTAATACATGCTAATTAACTTAGGTATGAGGCTAATACATGTTAATTATCATAGATTGAAGCTAATACATGCTAATTATCCTGGGTATAAGGCTAATACTTACTAATTATCCTGGGTATGAGGCTAACACATGCTGTGTAACATTAAATATCGCATGGAAATGAGCCTAAGACTAACTGCCTAGACTAATCATCCTAGATTAGCTACTAGTTTAGTTAAAAGTTGAGAACACCTACCTTTGTGAAGTGGCAGAAGTTGTAGCAGGTGGAAGAAGCAGCTCCTTCCCTCCTTTGCAACCCTTCAGAAAGTGCCTCCCCTTCTCAATAGCAAGCCTTCGAACCAACAGAGGTTTGCTTCATTAGAAATGTATAATATAAGGTTTGAGTCGACAGGAGGGGGAAACAAGATCCGTGAAAATCAGATCTCAGTGGGATGCCAGCTTATACAGGCTGTTGGGGATAAGAAATCGAAAAGTCTGTCTAGTGAAAAATGACACCTATGAGAGGGTCGTGACTCATCGTGAGTTTCTTTATTTTAAACTTTCCACTTAACTTTAATGATTTTTATCTTTAAAAATTGATGGAGTGAGATCCTTACATTTTTCTCTATTTTTACGTATAAATGTTTTTTGAAAAATTCTTTTTAAATAAAAAGTGACACTATTCATGTCACTATTCATGTTTAGGAAATAACGACCTAACATATGTCGTTATTTAGTGAATAACGACCATGGTTGTTACTTCTTTTGTAGTATTTTCCTATCACCCTCTAAGGACCGAAATTGGATATATATCCTTTCCATCCTTATGTATATACTTTAGTTGAATAACGACACCTTACATGTCGTAATTTCGTGAGTAACGGCTTAATAACAGTCGTGATTTTTAACGGAGACTTTTCTATTCACTCTACACTAACCAAAATTGTCTATATACCCTTTCTCACTTCCTAAATTATGTTTATCCTTTAACACTTCATCTATATACCCTTATTTCTTCAAAACAATGATATAATGTAAAAGTTGGAATATGAAAATTTCTAAATTATAAAAATATGATTTGGCATCTTGTAAAATTGATGTTTATCCTTTAAAACTCTTTCTATATAACCTATTTCCTATTCTTTTTAGAATAGTGTAATAAGATGTATTATTAGTTTCCTAAGTGATTGAAAATATAAATTAGCATTTCCTAAAATATAATTTGGCATCTTCTAAAGTATCGATTGGTTTTTGAATTATTAATTAAATAGTTTCAATGGTTAATCAAATAGAATTAGAATATGAGTTCAATAGTTATATATATATATATATATATATTTATTCATACATTTCTATTTTAAAATTCCCGGGTGTTACAGGAAAGCTGCAGGATTATGGGTGTAAAATGACATAATGATGGATGCCATACTCTGGATTATGTATCATAAACGTGCCCATGATTTTTCATCATCCCCAGATGCTGTCTATAGTTTAGCCCACAGTTTAAAAGGGTAGCAGTGGAACTGAGTGAAAAACTGGTGCAAGCACTAGCTATATGTTAGTGAGAACTGATAGAAATACTACAAAGTGATCTAGAAGGGGTGGGATGAATAGATCACCCCAATTATAAACTCAGATCAAAAGATCACGCTATATAACTCGAGAGTAGAGGTGCATAACACTTAACACACGGTAGAAAAACACACTCACAAGGAAATGAGCGTTTCATAAAGTAATCGATGATACTCAGCTAAATGATCGAGCAGAAGATGGGTCAAAGAAGGCAAAGAAGATAGCAACCTCCACCAACTAAAGATCAGAAATCGCACAAAAGGCAGAGCAACAATCACACAAGGAGGCAATGGGTTTTTAGGTGGTTCGATTGCCCATGGCAATCTACGTCCACCCCTCGTCCACACAGCACGAGGATTCCACTAGCTCAATCTAGAAAAGCAAACTCAATATGCGACAACGGCTGCCTAACAGCTTTCCCAAAGGGAGACAAATCCCTCAACCAGGTCCCACACCCCGCAGAACCTGAACCCTGGACTTGCTACCTACAAATCCAGAACCGGAGGTCAATTCCTCCCTTCCACTACAACGAGGGAACCCCACGAGTGACCCCCCAGAGCCACTCAAAACCGGAGACACTGTCTCCCTTCCTCCACACCAGAGGGAACTCTAAAAACACGGATGGTGAAACAAAGATCAGAATAAAGAGGAAAAGAGAAAACAAAATAACGGATAATGTAGCTTCAAAGAAGCATAAACAAATTCACTGTCTGGCTGCTCTCAGAGGCTTCTCTCTCTTTCTCTCCACTCGCACTGAATTTCTCACCCTCTCTCTTGCTCCTAGAGACGCTCTCTTTCTCAGGTGGAGACAATTGGCCACTTTTCCAGCACCCTTCTTCGAAGGGTTGGGTATTCTTATATAGGAGCAGGGGCTCCGTATGGATGAGGCAAAAGGGCCCTACTAAAACTCCATTGGTCCGCGTGTTAGGGAATAGAATGTTCCTTTCCTCGGATCACGTGCCTTTCATTTGCCCCTTTATCCACGAGCCACCCTTCTGATCACGTGCCTCTTCTGTGAACCAGATTGTTCCCTACAAAAGAAAGGATAGAGTACAGTTTATGCCCTGAGTTCTTAAGGGATGCATAGACTATATAGTGTAACGATCAAACATGCACAGACCTTAGGTTTAGTCAAACATGATGTTCACTGACCTTAACTAGCTATTAATGAGACATGCTCGGACCATTGGCAGCACGCAACAAAACATGCACGGACCTTCCATTGAAGGAACAGGAAAGTGCATAGACCATGAAATGCGTATATACTAAACATGCACCGATGCTACATTGAGCCTAAGGCTGAACATGCATCAGTTTGAACAGTGAATTGCATGGACTTCAGGTGCAAGGAAGAGAACGTGCACGGACCCTCATTACTATGCTACAGGGACTAGCACGGACCTTGGTATGCTTAGAGCTGAAATGTGCATCGATGTTTGATATACAGAATGGCCTAAATGCACAGACCTTCTACTAGATAAACAGCGACATGCACCGTCTGGTACAGTGGAATGCACAGACCTTCTCATGCATAATGCAAGACCTGCACCGACCTTATCATGCCACGACATGCACCGACTCTAGATGTGCAATGCAAAGACTTGCACTGACCTTGGCTTTAGTCATAGACATGCACCGACCTAATGCGAGCCAAAACCTGCACCGACTTCCCTTGCAAGCGTGTAGCAAACCTGCACCGACCTTATGCTCGGGGCAAAAGCTGCATTGACCTGAAGCGCTCGCATCAAACTATTTATGCACCAACCTTCATGCGTGCGTAAGATAGAATGTGCACCAACTTGTGCTCGAAGCAATGGCTGCACCGACCCTTATATGCGTGCATGTAAAAATATGCACCGACTTTATATGATATGAAATGAATTATGCACGGACCTCAGTTAGCCAAGTCTCGAACTAGCATCGACTCTGTGTATGCGTGAAGTGCAGCTAGCTTCGACCTTAGGCTGTTCGATGAAATGCCATGTACACTGAAATGGCTTGCACACAGAGTGTTGGATAAAATGCCATGATCTCAGGTTATTCAGCAAAAATGCCATGTGCACAGAGATGCGTTGACTTTAAAAATAATAAACTATATTATTCTGACATCATCAAAATATAAAATACAACATTCTCCCCCTTTTTGATGATGGCAACAATATCAGTTTTGAAAAATTAATTTTTATTTGATGCCTGAAATATGCACAATATCCATGATATGCAAATGCTGACCCTCCTTCACAATGACAGACCAGACAACAAAGAGTGATAGAAAATCAATTTCATTTTCATTCTCTCCCCCTTTGACATCATCAAAAGACAATGAAAGAGATATGGAGCTGCAGGATGAGTGAGAGAAAAAACACAGTATCGTCACAGTGTAGAATGACTCATAATCATATCTTAAAAGATTAATTAGGAGAACCAATTCAAGTGAAGATGCTTCAAATCTAGTAATCAAGAGGGACCTGGAGTGAGAGTGAAGTTTATCAACGTACAGAAGATATGATGTAGAGCAAAGATGATCAGGTATGTCAAGAGTGATCGGACCTAAAAACTGTACTAAGTAGACTGTAAGGTACTGATCCACATAAATGGTGCCAGAGGTCTTGAGGACAAACAGTCCACCGAATTGAGCAAGGACAAGGGATTTGACTTATTTTTCTTTAATGAGTAGTAAAAGCATCAATAAGTAATTTGTTAGATCACACCTTTTGACAGGAGGAGACACCTTGACTAGAGGCCGAAATCTCCAGTTACTCAGTGTCAGAACCACATTGCCTCTCTTTTAGAGAACAAAGTTAGTAACTGAGGTGGCTATTTACGTGAGGAGACACCTTGATCAGAGGCTAGACTCCTCAGTTACTCACCACCTTATTACCATTGCTCTGTCATGATCAGATAGAAAATATTTTTGTAATATTTAATCAGAGATAATCTGACACCTCATGACATAGGAAGGTTTTCATTTCTTTGATGAATCATCTAGTTTCTCAGTAATCAAACCATTGCTCTGAATATTGTTATCCCCTTAAATTTTTGATATGGAATATTTGAAGACAATACCAGAAGAACTGTTTCTGAAAGAATTTGATTCCAGAAGTCTAGGTTTCAAGTTTTTAGCAGATTTCATGACATACGAGTTTATCTTGATCCATGATCATGAAATATGTAAGGAGATATACTTCTGACACTTTATCCAAGTCTCTGCTAATTTATTAGATAGAAGATTCTAGCTATCTATCAGTTGCTCAGACTTAAGGATTTAAGAAGAGTATGAGATTCTACTCTCTGTGAATGGGCTGTGTAAATTCTTTCAATAGATGCAGCAACAAAAATCTCTCAAGATCTTTTGACTCAGTCAAGCTATACAGACTGACCAGCTAGAGATGCTCTACCTGACATGCACTATATGCAAGAATGTCTAATGCAGAAATTCCTTCACAAAGACAACTCCCCCTCACAGAGTGATTTGATATTCAAACATGTCAAATGCAATATGGAACTAATCAAGCCTCTCAACTTATCAGCTCGCACAAAGACAAAACTCCCCCTCACATGATGAACTAACATGCATACATATCTCATGCTGAATGAGCTAATATGCAAAATAGAAACTCATCTTAATGCAAGATAACTGATGGTACTGGGCGGAGGTCTAGCCTCTACGCAAGAGGTGGGTTTCCAGTCAGAAGATATCTGACCTTATCCCAGTTGTCATTTGATATACCAACAGGGTTTGCATGCAGATGCATTTTTATTGAAGTATGATAAATGTCTAGTGCTGATGTGTGCAAATGCTGACATAGAAGCATGGAGCATTTTATTCAAGGAGTTTAGAGTTCAAGAAGATTTAAAAATGCCTAATTCTCTTCTCAAAGTTGTGAATTGTCATTATCCAGTGGCTTAGTGAAAATATTAGCTATTTGATGTGCAGTGCCAACATGGAACAATTGAAAAGAGCCTTTGGAAACCTCATCTCTAATAAAATGATATCTTATTTCTATGTGTTTGGTTTGAGAATGCAAGATAGGATTATTTGCAAGATTAATGGCACTAGTATTATCACAGTATATGGGTGTGCAACCTAAGTCTACTTGGTAGTCCTGAAGCTGATTTTTAATCCAGATCACCTGCGTACCACAGCTCCCTGCAGCTATGTATTCAGCTTCTACAGTGGAGAGGGCCACAGAGTTCTACTTCTTGGAACCCCAAGAAACTAGACACCCACTTAAGAATTGATAATGTCCACTAGTGCTCTTCCTATCTAGTTTGCAGCCAGCGTAATCAGCATCAGTGTATGAAATGAGATCTAAAGCATTTGATGCAGGGTACCACAGACCTAAGTTAGGAGTTCCAGATATGTATCTAAAGATTCTTTTTACAGTAGTTAAATGTAATTCAGTAGGCCTAGATTGATATCTAGCACACATACCTACACTGAATTGGATATCAGGTCTCGAGGCAGTCAAATAGAGCAAGGATCCGATCATACCTTGGTATAACTTTGCATCAATTTCCTGACCTGATTCATTTGCATCTAGAGAAGTGTTGGTACCCATTGGAGTTGAGATGTGCCTCAAATTGTCCATCCCAAATCTCTTGAGAATTTCCATTGAATACTTGGTCTGACTGATGAAACACCCATCTTTATTTCTAGTTCACTGAACTTTGTCTGGCCAACTGTCATGTGCCTGGAACAGCCGCTATCCAGGTACCATCTATTGTGTTCGGCTGCCAGACTAACCTGCAATCAGATCAAACACAAGAAAATTTTGGAACCCAAGAAAAGTTGGGTCCAAAGAAGTTACTCATTCCTTCCAAGACAATCTTAGGAATCCAGACCTGTCTGGTTCCCTTCCTGTGAACAGAACTTTTATTTTTAGCATGTAAAGTTTTATTAACTCTGGTCCTTGGATTTTGATGAATTTTGTTCTTAATGACATGTGAGTTGTTCCAATTATAGGATTTTCTCTTAGGGTTATTCCAGAACCTTTTTTGATAGGAGAACCTTTGTGAGGGTTTAGGGTGAACCCAATTTTACATGTTATGATTCCAGTTCCATTTCTGAAAAGATGGTCTATGTTGATTCCACTGTGTTGGAGCATTTAAATTGTTGCCATGATACATTTTTCTGAAATGAGCAGGGTTTGCTCTGTAGACACCCAGATTGCTTGAGGGAGTAGTCTTGCTACTCTGATGCATTTTAGGCTTAGCATGAAAATTTCTATTGATATTTCTTGGTGGAGTGAAATTTGTTTCTACAGATTCTTTGGATTTGCTGTTTGAGCTGGATGGGGTGTCCAGCTTATCCTTTTCCTTTTCTGAACAGAATGTTATATCTTTAAACTCAAAGGGCCGTTTATTGGTGGGATTATATTCCAATCCTTCCCTGTTGAAATTAACCCTCATACCTAGCAGTGTGTCCAGATTAGTCTTTCCTTGCACAAATTTTTTCAGGGTATCTTGCTTATCTTCAAGATTCTTTTTCAGTGTTTCACTCATTTTCTGTATCTCTATGTTGGCTATTTTCACAGCTTCATACTTTTCAGAAGCAAGGTCATTTTCCTTTTGCAATTCTTGAAATCTTATCTTTTATTCATCCAGACTCTTGTTAGCTTGTTCAAGATGATCTTAGAGGTTTTTATTCTCAATTTCCAAGGAGCTTAATTCTTCAATTTTTTTCTTCAGAACCTCATTTTCTTCTTTCAGACAAGTTCCCTCCTCGACAACACTATTCAATTTTTTCTTTAGCATTTTGTAGTCCTTTGTTTGACAGTTAAATTTATTAAGTAAATCTGCATAAGCGTCCTCCCAGTCATCTATAGTGTAGTGTTCAAAGGGGTTGCATACCTTAGTGTCTGAGTCGGCCATCAGACACAGTCTTTCCTCTTCTTCTTCAAATGAATTTCCTTCAACATCCTCCTCCTCGTCACTCCAGGTGCAGACCATTGCTTTGGGCTTTTTCTTCTGCACCTTGATGTTCTTATTCTGAAATTCTGGGCTGTCACTTTTCATGTGACCAGGCCTGTGACAATGAAAACAAGTCAGCTTGTCAGTAGACTTGTATTTGCCAGTTTTGGAGTTTTAATTCCTACCAAATAATTGAGGCTTTCTTTTCCCAAACTTCTTGCCCTTTGATCTCAAGAACTGTTGAAATCTGCGAGTCAATAAGGCCTGCTCCTCTTGATCTAGATTTGAGAAATTCTCAAATTCCTCACCACTACTGCTACTACTGCCAATACCACTTCGAGACACCTTGAGAGCAATGTTCTTGCTCTTCTTACTTGTTTCTTCAACATTCCCTTTTAAGTTGTGGAGAGGGGAAATCTCACCGCCCGTACAGAGAGGCCGAACGAGGTCCAACCCTGACCGAACGAGGCCCAACTTCTCAAAGTGGCAGCCCCCGGGCCCACTTACTGTAAAGCTCAAAAACTCACTCGGAACAAGCGCTTCCTAGGCGGCCTTCGGGTTGGGAAGTCCGAGCATCAGTCGATCGGGAAAGCTCCCCCGGAGCCTCCTATTCTTTGTCCCGACCCAACACTTATCGCTCGGGAGGCCACTCCTGAACAAGTGCCGTTCGCTCGGGCTCGTTGATGGAAGCTTATTAATACGGCCATTGTGAATCCCTTAATGGCAGGAAGCTCAATGGGACAGGGGAAACCAAGAGTCCTCACATCGTAAGGAGCCCGCATGAAGGACGAACCCCCCTGGAACTCCTCCGCTTACAGGGATCAATTCGCACAACATGCCATTATTTAAACATGACATGCCCTACTACGAGAAGGTAAGCCTAAGCAAGGCACGAGCCAGCAACCCTGAGCAGGAACCACTTCACCTTTTGGTGGAGAGGGATCTCATGCTCCCATTCTCCTCCCTATTCTTCTCTTCGCACCAGAGCTCTATTGCCTTTGCTGACTTAAGCATCGGAGGGTCATCCCCGGGGATTTATCCCTGGGCACCTCTGACTTGTTTCCCTTCTTGCAGTTCTTACTTCAAGGGTACGTGATCATCTTCCTCCCTGCTCAGGAGTAGTGCGAGATCGCCCCTCTTCATCTGGCGCCGTCTGTGGGAAACAGACAAAGAGCCATTATGGTGCGAAGAAGTTCTGGCAGGAGGACTGCCGGTGACACGGGAAAAGCTGTAGTAACGGAGGAAGGCACACCTTCCCTCCCCACGGAGCATTCCCCGTCTGACAACCAAGCCAACGAGCTACCTCCATCAGTGGCGGGGGAACAGCTTCCCGGCAGGAGCACCGACGCCCTCCAAACCCTCAACGCAAAACTGGATGTCCTCGTGGATCTCATGAGGGCCCAGGCGGCCAGGGAGGAGAAGTCACAGCTCCCCAGGAAAAGCCCCCCACGTGGAGATGCCTCCCAGTAAATTGTTGGAGGCCGTTTCATCCTCCGGGGGCAGCGGCTCATTCGTAACACGTCAGGAGGACAGTCGCACGCCCCTCCCCCAGAGCAAGAAGCCTCCTCAACCATGAGGAGGGAGAAGATCGGAGCACGCAGACCATTCTCGGACGCCGAGGACCCTGAGGAGCGTCAGGGCAGCATGCAAATGCGCCCCCCCAGCCCCTCGGGACAACGACAACCTAAACTCTCTCTCCTACTGCGAGACTTCGAGAGGCGTTTCGCAGAGCAAGAGCGCGCTCTTCGTGCCTTGCAGAAGACCTCTCCCGTGGAGGACGAGGAGCGATCCCCATTCTCCAACTACTTTTTGAAGGCAGAGATATGCCCCAGAATCTCACTTCCGACCTTCAAGTCGTACGATGGCCAGGGAGACCCGACCGACCATTACGACAGCTTCGAGGCCCTGATGGCCTTGCATGGGGCGTCTGATGTGATCAAGTGCCGAGCGTTCGTGACCACTCTGGTTCAGGGTGCTCAGGCTTGGTTTAGAGCCCTCGCCCCCGGCAGCATCCACAACTTCAAGCAATTCGGGTGAATATTCAAGGAAAGCTTCGCCGGCAGCGGTCCACCCCGGTCAGTGGTGGGATTACTGGCCCTCAAGCAGGAACAGGGGGAGAAGCTGTGGGCTTACATCAACCGATTTAAATCGGAAGCCCTGCGCATCCCCCGTCGGGATGTGGCCTCTGCCATCACCGCCTTGACCGGGGCTACCCGCGACGAGAACCTGCGGCGCGAGCTAGTGCTTCATCCCCCTACCTCCCTCGCTGAGCTAGTGACCTTGGCCCTATGCTACGCCGAGTGCGAGGAAGTCCTCAGCGCCTGTCGAGGCACAACCGGCTCGGGTCGGGAGGGGGACAAGAGGAGACCGTCCGAGCAAGGGACGAGACAAGGAAAGAGGCGGAACCCGGATGGAGATCGAAAAGAGCCATCCCAGAAGTACGAGCGGTATACCCCACTTACCGCCCCCGTCTACAAAATCTATGAAGACATCAAAGGCTCGAGTCTCCTCAACCAACCCGAGCCCATGAAGACCAAGCATCGCAATCGCTGCAAGCATTGCCTGTTCCACAGCGACCACGAGCATCACACCAGCGATTGCCATCAACTTCAAGATGAGATCGAGTGCCTCATCCGCCAGGGACACCTATCTCGGTACGTGTCTGGGCAAAAGGAAGATTGAGGCGCCACTGAAGAGATTGATAATGCCCCCCGCGGAGTCCACATCAACGTCATCACGGGTGGGATGGCATCAGGCAAAGATAGCAGCTGAGGAAGAAAGCATCACGCCGAGTAGGCGAGCTAGCCTCTGTTGAGGCACCTGCGGCCCCGCAGGCTAGCGAACCGCAGGCCCTGGTATTCTCTGACCAGGACCTAGAAGGGCCAACCACCCCGCATGATGATGCTCTCGTTGTATCGGCTACAATAAACCATTATAACATGGACATAATCTTAGTCGACAATGGTAGTGCCCCTGATGTATTGTCCTATGAATGTTTCCTCAAGATGGGAGAGAATCCATCTATACTCCGCCCGATCCGAACCCCCCTCTATGGGTTCAACGGCCAGGCTACTTATCCCAAGGGAGCATTGAGCCTGCCGGTTACTATCGGCACCCCGCC
This sequence comes from Amorphophallus konjac, assembly GCA_022559845.1. Lineage (NCBI taxonomy): Eukaryota > Viridiplantae > Streptophyta > Magnoliopsida > Alismatales > Araceae > Amorphophallus > Amorphophallus konjac. Next base: position 222,178,310 of record CM040119.1, read on the forward strand.
CAAAACTGTTACGATTATGGTAGACTTCATCGTGATCAAGGGGATGACGGCATACAACGCCATCTTCGGCCGAGGCGTTCTCAGCCGAATGAAAGCGGTGTGTATCACCCTCAAATATAGCTAAGTTGTACTCTATATCATTGAGGCGCCTTTTAAAGTATGGGCTCAGTTCTTGAAAAGAACTCCGAAGTTAAGCGTGCTTAATGGGGAGCAGTATCGGGATGGGTGACCAACCCGGGAAGTCCCCCATTCTGGAGCCGATCACTATCAGAAAAGGATAAAACCGTGAGGCTGGTAGGCCAAAGCGGACAATACCTCGACGGTATAGAGTACGGGGCGTGACAGAATGGTATCAGAGCCATACCCCAGCCGGAAGTGTGGGAACTAAGTGCCATGCAGGGCAACGTGCTACACTATGGGAGCCACCTCTTGAGTCCGTAATGGAGTAAAGTGCTACATAGTGGGAGCCACCTCTTGAGCCTGTAGGGGCCACCTCTAGAGTCCTACCTGCCTGGGGGCTTGATTGCGTGATTGCATGCTATATGTGCCCAGCGACGAGGACGTCGCCTATATAAGAGGGGTAGATTGTAACACCCTCAAATATAGCTAAGTTGTACTCTATATCATTGAGGCGCCTTTTAAAGTATCGGCTCAGTTCTTGAAAAGAACTCCGAAGTTAAGCGTGCTTAATGGGGAGCAGTATCGGGATGGGTGACCAACCCGGGAAGTCCCCCATTCTGGAGCCGATCACTATCAGAAAAGGATAAAACCGTGAGGCTGGTAGGCCAAAGCGGACAATACCTCGACGGTATAGAGTACGAGGCGTGACCACAAAAACTGTCACGCCCCGAGCGCGGAAGATACCCGGAGATGCGCGACGAGTTTATATCAATCATGTCAATCAGAGTGGTCGTGTATTCGACACAAAGACAGAGATGCGCAAAATAGCAAGATAACCCAATCCTTTATTTCATAATGGATAGACTATTACAAATCCAATACTCTGTTTAATAAAAAAGAAAAGTACATAGTCGACTCAAGAAAACTATAGAAACAACTAGACGACACTTGGAGAATCTCTATCACTTTCACTCTTGACCACTCCCATCCGATTGACTTCCATCGTCGTCGGACTTACCTGAAAAGTAAAAAGGGACAAACGGAATGAGCGAACGCTCAGTAGGAAATTATATCTTAAGTACTAGTAAGGGGTTTAAGTAATTACATCTTTCATGAATGCAATAAAGCTATGCATGCTCGCATAAAATGACAAGATAGAGAGAATGTAATATCAAGGGAATAAGATGAACTAATTATGAACTTTCAACAAGATACTCAAGATATTCAAGCAAGTACTTTATCATGTCAAGAACTTTGGCTATCATGTATCAAGCAAGTAAATTACCCTTTTTCGGGCCACGCATTTCATGTCAAGTCAAGTACGATTCAAGTACAAGATATGTGTGTGGAATGTCCAATCAAGCTAGTCATGCACTCGGTATAATGCCAGATACCTTATCATTTTAACTCCCATGGGCACAAGTACTTTCGGGTGCTCCTCCCAGGACCAGATCGGGCCCTATATGCGCAGGCATTTATCATGTGTTTTGACATCCACTCTTGTTTATAGCCAACATAGAATTTCAATAATCAAGCTTGTAGACATGTATGACAACTTTGATAGAATAGAGTCCAAAATATGACAAAGGACATAGATTGGCGATAATAACGGTATAATCACGATTAATGATAAAACTAGGTAGAATATAGTTCCCTTAACTTGGGTCCCATGACAAATCAATATGGACATTCTTTATATAGAATTGAGGTCCACATGAACAGTATATCAAAGGTAAGATACCCTCATTCTTATCATCGAATTGAGGTTTACAAGAATGACATGATATGGCATGATATCATCATCCCATTAAGAATTTCTTATGATATACTCTTTGTATAATCATAAGGGCCGGTATACCATGTTTCTTTAGATTGACATGGCAAAGATCGTGTAATGGGTTTTTAGGGTACAACCAGCTCAGTCGACCTTGAGGGAATCCAAGATACGAGGAGTCTTACGGAGGTCTCTATGACTAACTCGCTAGTCCAAAGGAACGGAATGTCCAATGGAGAGCTTGTATGTCAATGAGAGTTGAGTGTGATCGATGAAACAACATGAAACGTGGGACTATACTCACGGAGTGGAGAATAGTGCCGATATATATATTATATAACATATGAAACCATCGGTTAACAGAAACAGTGGAAAATCAGTTTTACAGTAAAATAACGACTTAAGCAGAGTCGTTTATCAAGTAATTAACGCCTAACAGAAGGGCGTTTACACATGTTTCCATTTTTCAGAATTTCAATATTTCATTAATTTATCTAAAACGCGCCCTAGACAAGGGTGTTTATTTGTAATGAGACGACTACAGTAGCAGGCGTCTTTTTATTTACAATATTTTACAGAACATATTTATTTTTAGAAATTATCAAAAATGCGCCCTTGGCAGGGGCGTTAATCATTAAATTCTTATTTTTACAGAATATGTTGTTCGGGATTTTAACAGAAACGCGCCCTATGAAGGGGCGTTACTTTTCAATTCACGCCCTGTGATGGGGCGTTAACACATGGAAAACGACCTAGTCTCGGTCGTGAATTCAAGAAATACCAGGAAAGCAAGATTTGCACGATAATCAAGGATAACAATCATATAGTCATGACAGAAAAATTAGCAGGAATTCAGATGCAGTACATTAGATTTGATGTTTCATGTTTATTGACTTTTAACCGTTAACAATTATTGATTTCATGTAATTGCATGGATAATCAGTTCTTAAGGTAGGTGATTAACATTTACATTAAATTAACGCCTGTGTACAGGGCGTCAAATATGAAATTGACGACCTGGGCAGGGTCGTGTCTTGTAAATTAGCGCCCTTGACAGGGGCGTCTCTTTCAAAATATTACAGAAACATATTAAAACCATAATAAACCATATGCATGTCATGCTTATATATATGTATATCTTGCATTAATTTTGTTTGGGCTACCATAACTTGAGAAGACCTACCTTATGATAATCTGAAGATTGAACCGTGAAAGTTTTGGGAAGAGGATCGATGCTCTGTTTATAACAGACTCATAAGATGGCAGCTACTGGCTGATGGCTTTGATGAAGAGGACGCAGAAGAAGAACCTTTGTTTCTTCAGGAAGTTAGGAAAACCTTCGTTCTTCAATAAATCAAAAGATGCATATCCTACAGAAGAAACCAATATTAATTTCTTCCTCGTGTCTGACCAGAGGGGAAGGAAAAGAACAATACCTTGTTCTTTCTCGTATGCAGAACTCCCTTAACCTGTATTAGAGGAAAAGAAGATGAAGAACCATTAGTTCTTCATGTAACCGAAGCAGAAAACATAATAAGAAGAACAGATGTTCTTCACGTACCTTAGCAGCAGTAGGTCGTCCAAATAGATTCTAGGGTTCGGCAGACAAGAGTCTTTATAGGATTTTGGGAAATCCTATTAGGGTTAGTGATTGTGTGGAAGTAATACTTCCATGATAGAGTCATTACCACCTTTTAACTCTTTCTAATACTTATCCATTACCCTGGATAAGTTTCTGGGTCGAACGGTTCACGAACAGAATTAATGACTTTGGTCAGGGCGTCGATTCTTGAATTGACGACCTGGTTCAAGTCGTTTCTTAAGAAGCGCCTTGTGTAAGGGCATTCTTTTCTTTAAAACACGCCCAAGATTGGGGCGTTTCTTGGCCTTACCCTTTTTGACGTTGGAATTTGACGCCGTGTGGTCAGGGCGTCACTTCTTGAATAACGCCTTATCTAGAGGCGTTTCTAATTTGAATAGCGCCTTTATCCGAGGCATTTTTTTATTTTGTTTCATTTATCTATTTATTTGATTTATTTTAAAATCTTTATTGTTATTAATATTTTATCAGGGTTGCTACACCCTCCCCCACTTAAAAAGAATTTGGTCCCCAAATTCAATTGCATATTATGTATACACGCGGAGAGTGTAGAGTATATACCTCTTAGAACAACTCGGGAAATCGTTTCTTCATAGATTCCTCGGTCTCCCATGTCGCTTCGTGTTCAGTATTCTTATTCCATTGTACCTTAAGCATGGGAATAACCTTATTCCTTAGAGCTCGTATTTCTCGATCTAAGATTTTCATAGGCTTCTGTTCATAGGTGAGATCTTTCTGGATCACCAGATCTCCATGTTCAATAATGTGTGATGGATCGTGCACATACTTCTTCAACATAGATATGTGAAACACATTATGCACTTCGGACAATTGAGGAGGCAACGCGATACGATAAGCAACCTCGCCAACTCTTTCGAGTATCTCAAATGGTCCGATGAATCTTGGCGTAAGCTTGCCCTTAATACCAAATCTTCGTATTCCACGTCCAGGCGATATTTTAAGAAATACATGATCTCCAACCTGGAATTCAAGATCTCTCCTTCTTGTATCTGCATAAGCCTTTTGCCTGGTCTGAGCAACTTGCAATCTTTCTTGGATTACTTGTATCTTCTCAGTTGTATCCCTTACCATGTCTGGACCTAATAGTTATTTTTCTCCAACTTCGTTCCAGCATAAGGGTGATCGGCAACTCCTTCCATATAAAGCTTCGAAAGGTGCCATTTGGATACTAGCTTGGTAGCTGTTGTTATATGCAAATTCCACTAGAGGCAAGTGGTCATGTCAGTTTCCTCCAAAGTCAATGATGCATGCTCTAAGCATATCTTCAACAACTTGATTAGTTCTTTCGGTCTGACCATCCGTTTGTGGGTGGAAAGCTGTACTAAAGTTAAGCCTGGTTCCCAATGAATGTTGTAGACCCTTCCAAAAATGAGAAGTAAAACGGGGATCTCTGTCAGACACGATCGAGACAGGTATACCATGCATCCTGACTATTTCCTTGATGTATAGTGCAGCTAGCACATCAATTGACCATCGGCTTTTTATTGGCAAGAAATGCGCCGATTTAGTTAATCGGTCAATGATAACCCAGATTCCATCATGTCCTCCTTTTGATTTAGATAAACCCATGATGAAGTCCATACCAATATCCTCCCACTTCCACTTAGGAATATCTAGAGGATGTAGTTTTCCTGCAGGCTTTTGGTGTTCTGCCTTGACCTGTTGGCATGTGAGACAGCGTGATACATAGTCCGCTATTTCTCTTTTCATATTAGGCCACCAAAAGTTCCTCTTTACATCTTGGTACATTTTGGTTGATTCTGGATGAATCGTGTACCTTGATCTGTGAGCTTCATCTAAGATCTTTTTCTTTAATTCCGGACGATCAGGTATACAAGTTCTATCTTTGAACAATAATCTTCCATCAGAAGCTATCTGAAAGTCGGATTGTCCTTCTAATCTGCCTTTGATTTCCACTAATATAGGATCATCATCCTGAAGTGTTTGTATCTCAGATAATAAGTCTGACTGTATGCTTACATGAGATAATGTGACAAATTTGGATTCCGTGTCCAAGCTTATATTGAGCTCGGAGAATTGTTCTAGCAACCTCCATTCTTGTATCATACAATTGGCTATCATTGCTCTCGGCTTTCGACTAAGGGCATCAGCAACATAATTACCCTTTCCGGGATGATATTGTATATTGAAGTCGAAGTCCTTGAGGTATTCTAGCCAGCGTCTTTGTCTCATGTTTAGCTCCTTTTGTGAAAATAGATATTTGAGACTTTTGTGATCGGAGTATACAGTAAACTGCACTCCATATAAGTAGTGTCTCCATATCTTTAGGGCAAATACCACCGCGGCCAGTTCTAAGTCATGGACGGGGTAATTCTCCTCATGCTTCTTCAGTTGACGTGAAGAGTATGCTATGACCTTTCCTTGTTGCATTAGGACACATCCGAGGCCAATGCCAGAAGCATCTGTGTAGACCTCGAATTTCTCTCCTTCTATTGGTAGAGCTAACACCGGAGCTGTAGTGAGATGATCCTTGAGAGTTTGGAAACTTCTTTCACATTCCTCACTCCATTCATATCGGATCTCCTTGCGAGTTAACCTTGTAAGGGGCACGGCGATCTTGGAGAAGTCTTTGATGAATCGTCGATAATATCCTGCAAGACCTAAGAAACTTCTGATCTCGCTTGCATTAGTGGGTCTTTCCCAATTTTTCACAGCTTCAACCTTGGACGGGTCGACAGATAAACCGTCCTTTGATATGACATGTCCGAGAAAAGCCATTTCTTTAAGCCAGAACTCGCATTTGCTGAGCTTAGCATATAGTTGATTTGTCCTCAAGATTTGCAATGCAATCCTCAAATGCTCTTCATGTTCTTCCTTAGTCTTGGAATATATCAATATATCATCAATGAAGACTACTATGAATTGATCCAAGTAAGGCCTGAATATGCTATTCATTAACTGCATAAAGGCAGCAGGGGCATTTGTTAGTCCAAAAGGCATAACAACAAATTCGTAATGGCCATACCTGCTTCTGAATGCGGTCTTATGAATGTCATCATCTTTGATCCTTAACTGATGATATCCTGATCTGAGGTCAATCTTCGAAAAATATTTGGATCCAGAAATTTGATCAAATAATTCATCGATTCTCGGCAGTGGATACTTGTTCTTGATAGTGAGATGATTCAACTGTCGATAGTCGATGCATAATCTCATGGATCCATCCTTCTTCTTCACAAATAAGACTGGTGCTCCCCACGGGGAAGTACTTGGTCTAATAAACCCTTTTTGAATTAGTTCCATCAACTGCTCCTTCAACTCTTTGAGTTCCGCAGGGGACATTCTATAGGGTGCCTTTGAAACTGGACCAGCACCAGGGACTAAGTCAATGGTGAAGGCCACTTCTCTTTGAGGGGGTAATCCCGGCAAATCTTCCGGAAATACGTCTGGAAATTCTTGCACTACCTGAATGTCTTCTATCTTAGTATCCTTTGTTTCTTTAATGGTGACAAAAGCAAGGAAGGATACACATCCTTTCCTGACGAGCTTGCTAGCTCGGAGAGCCAAAATAAGAGGGGAATTGCTCCGACTCTTGGGGCGAGTAAAGACTAATTCTGGAAAATCTTTGAAAGTAATTTGGCTATTGCGGCAATCAACCGTTGCCTGGTATTTGGATAACCAGTCCGCTCCCAGTATAACATCATACTCCTTTAGATCGAGGCATATGAGATCTATAGGTAAATTCCTACCTTGAACCATTACCTCACAGTTTTGGTAGTGATGAGTAATATCATTTTCACTTCCAGGAGGAGTAGTTAGAACTATTTTTATCCATTCTGGTTCTAACGGTAACGGGTCGGCAAACTTCTTAGAAATAATGGAATGCGATGCACCCGTATCAAATAAGACATAAGCACTTTTGGAACAAACTGTTAATGTACCTTCTACCAGTCCACCTTCTTCTTGCTCGGTCTCCTTTATTGCATGAAGTCGAGCGTTCTTTGTCACCGGGCGCTTACCGTCTCCGGCTTGGTCATTAAGTAACGGACAGTCGGGAATCCGATGTTCGCGGCTCCCACAACGGAGACATGCTCCTAACTTCCTCCAGCATTCTTCTATCTTGTGACCAGCCTTGTCACAATGCTTACACACTACATTTGAAGGGGTAGTGGTGATAGAGAAGGGCTTGGATTTCTTGAACTTGGAATCTTGAGAGGATGAACCTCCATTATTGGGCCTCTTCTTAAAGTTGGGTTTAAAAGAACCCGAACCTGTGACTTGCTCCTTCTTGTCTTTTCCACGGATCCTATCAGATAGTTCCGTGGCATCTTCAAGTAATTGAGCTCGGCGCACTATTTCAGAATAAACTTGGATGTCCATAGGCGCCAGTTGAGTAATATAGTGGGGCCTAAGCCCATTAAGAAATCTACGGGCTTTCATCTTCTCCATGCTAATAAGATGCTTAGCATATCTAGACAACCTGGAGAACTGAGCTTCATAATCTGCTAATGATAAAGTTCATTGCTTTAATGCAGCGAATTCTGCAGCCTTCTTTTCTTGGACTCGGTCCGAGAAATATTTAGCATTGAAGTACTCTACGAATTCTTCCCATGTTACTTGAGTAGGATCGATGGTTGCTTCAATAGACTCCCACCAGCATCTAGCATCTTTCTCTAACTGGAATGTAGCTAATAGAACTTTGTCCTGATCCGTGCATTACATGACACGGAATATGCGTTTGGTTTCCCGAACCCAATGCTCGGCATCATCCGGATCGATCGATCCCATAAACTTCGGGGGATTCATGTTCTTAAAGGCTTGGTGTAAGCTTCCAGCTCGTGGAGCACCACCTTGTGCTACCTGTTGTAGCACTTGAGTCATCCCTTGGAGGGTACGCTGCATGTTGCGCCATTGAGCACGTTCGGCAGCCATTATCCTACAATTACAATAGCTACGTTAGTATTATATCACTGTGATCTTATTAAAAGACTCACTGACTCTTAACCCTTGGTTCTACCCAATCTCACTTGGTTAAACGTTCAATTTATCCTTGGACTTGGGTTTTTCCTAGGAATTGAATACCTTAGGCTCTGATACCACAAAAACTGTCACGCCCCGAGCGCGGAAGATACCCGGAGATGCGCGACGAGTTTATATCAATCATGTCAATCAGAGTGGTCGTGTATTCGACACAAAGACAGAGATGCGTAAAATAGCAAGATAACCCAATCCTTTATTTCATAATGGATAGACTATTACAAATCCAATACTCTGTTTAATAAAAAAGAAAAGTACATAGTCGACTCAAGAAAACTATAGAAACAACTAGACGACACTTGGAGAATCTCTATCACTTTCACTCTTGACCACTCCCATCCGATTGACTTCCATCGTCGTCGGACTTACCTGAAAAGTAAAAAGGGACAAACGGAATGAGCGAACGCTCAGTAGGAAATTATATCTCAAGTACTAGCAAGGGGTTTAAGTAATTACATCTTTCATGAATGCAATAAAGCTATGCATGCTCGCATAAAACGACAAGATAGAGAGAATGTAATATCAAGGGAATAAGATGAACTAATTATGAACTTTCAACAAGATACTCAAGATATTCAAGCAAGTACTTTATCATGTCAAGAACTTTGGCTATCATGTATCAAGCAAGTAAATTACCTTTTTTCGGGCCACGCATTTCATGTCAAGTCAAGTACGATTCAAGTACAAGATATGTGTGTGGAATGTCCAATCAAGCTAGTCATGCACTCGGTATAATGCCAGATACCTTATCATTTTAACTCCCATGGGCACAAGTACTTTCGGGTGCTCCTCCCAGGACCAGATCGGGCCCTATATGCGCAGGCATTTATCATGTGTTTTGACATCCACTCTTGTTTATAACCAACATAGAATTTCAATAATCAAGCTTGTAGACATGTATGACAACTTTGATAGAATAGAGTCCAAAATATGACAAAGGACATAGATTGGCGATAATAACGGTATAATCACGATTAACGATAAAACTAGGTAGAATATAGTTCCCTTAACTTGGGTCCCATGACAAATCAATATGGACATTCTTTATATAGAATTGAGGTCCACATGAACAGTATATCAAAGGTAAGATACCCTCATTCTTATCATCGAATTGAGGTTTACAAGAATGACATGATATGGCATGATATCATCATCCCATTAAGAATTTCTTATGATATACTCTTTGTATAATCATAAGGGCCGGTATACCATGTTTCTTTAGATTGACATGGCAAAGATCGTGTAATGGATTTTTAGGGTACAACCAGCTCAGTCGACCTTGAGGGAATCCAAGGTACGAGGAGTCTTACGGAGGTCTCTATGACTAACTCGCTAGTCCAAAGGAACGGAATGTCCAATGGAGAGCTTGTGTGTCAATGAGAGTTGAGTGTGATCGATGAAACAACATGAAACGTGGGACTATACTCACGGAGTGGAGAATAGTGCCGATATATATATTATATAACATATGAAACCATCGGTTAACAGAAACAGTGGAAAATCAGTTTTACAGTAAAATAACGACTTAAGCAGAGTCGTTTATCAAGTAATTAACGCCTAACAGAAGGGCGTTTACACATGTTTCCATTTTTCAGAATTTTAATATTTCATTAATTTATCTAAAACGCGCCCTGGACAAGGGCGTTTATTTGTAATGAGACGACTACAGTAGCAGGCGTCTTTTTATTTACAATATTTTACAGAACATATTTATTTTCAGAAATTATCAAAAACGCGCCCTTGGCAGGGGCGTTAATCATTAAATTCTTATTTTTACAGAATATGTTGTTCGGGATTTTAACAGAAACGCGCCCTATGAAGGGGCGTTACTTTTCAATTCACGCCCTGTGATGGGGCGTTAACACATGGAAAACGACCTAGTCTCGGTCGTGAATTCAAGAAATACCAGGAAAGCAAGATTTGCACGATAATCAAGGATAACAATCATATAGTCATGATAGAAAAATTGGCAGGAATTCAGATGCAGTACATTAGATTTGATGTTTCATATTTATTGACTTTTAACCGTTAACAATTATTGATTTCATGTAATTGCATGGATAATCAGTTCTTAAGGTAGGTGATTAACATTTACATGAAATTAACGCCTGTGTACAGGGCGTCAAATATGAAATTGACGACCTGGGTAGGGTCGTGTCTTGTAAATTAGCGCCCTTGACAGGGGCGTCTCTTTCAAAATATTGCAGAAACGTATTAAAATCATAATAAACCATATGCATGTCATGCTTATATATATGTATATCTTTCATTAATTTTGTTTGGGCTACCATAACTTGAGAAGACCTACCTTATGATAATCTGAAGATTGAACCGTGAAAGTTTTGGGAAGAGGATCGATGCTCTATTTATAACAGACTCATAAGATGGCAGCTACTGGCTGATGGCTTTGATGAAGAGGACGCAGAAGAAGAACCTTTGTTTCTTCAGGAAGTTAGGAAAACCTTCGTTCTTCAATAAATCAAAAGATGCAGATCCTACAGAAGAAACCAATATTAATTTCTTCCTCGTGTCTGACCAGAGGGGAAGGAAAAGAACAATACCTTGTTCTTTCTCGTATGCAGAACTCCCTTAACCTGTATTAGAGGAAAAGAAGATGAAGAACCATTAGTTCTTCATGTAACCGAAGCAGAAAACATAATAAGAAGAACAGATGTTCTTCACGTACCTTAGCAGCAATAGGTCGTCCAAATAGATTCTAGGGTTCGGCTGACAAGAGTCTTTATAGGATTTTGGGAAATCCTATTAGGGTTAGTGATTGTGTGGAAGTAATACTTCCATGATAGAGTCATTACCACCTTTTAACTCTTTCTAATACTTATCCATTACCCTGGATAAGTTTCTGGGTCGAACGGTTCACGAACGGAATTAACGACTTTGGTCAGGGCGTCGATTCTTGAATTGACGACCTGGTTCAGGTAGTTTCTTAAGAAGCGCCTTGTGTAAGGGCGTTCTTTTCTTTAAAACACGCCCAAGATTGGGGCGTTTCTTGGCCTTACCCTTTTTGACGTTGGAATTTGACGCCGTGTGGTCAGGGCGTCACTTCTTGAATAACGCCTTATCTAGAGGCGTTTCTAATTTGAATAGCGCCTTTATCTGAGGCATTTTTTTATTTTATTTTATTTATCTATTTATTTGATTTATTTTAAAATCTTTATTGTTATTAATATTTTATCAGGGTTGCTACACGGTGCCCTCTACCTTTCACCAAAAGATGAAGTTCCCAACCAAGTATGGCGTGGGGGAAGTTCGAGGTAACTAGGCATTGGCTAGACGGTGCTATATAGTCTCGGTTGAGGCCACTAGGTCAGAAGGAAAGAATAAAGGGGTAAAGGGAGCCGAAGAGGGACCCACAACATCTGAGCCTACGGTGAGTTGCTAACGGTCTTCCTTAACGGTGACCCGACCCTAGGAGTAAAGATTGGAGCCGAGCTACCACTTGAGGAATAAGAGAAATATAAAGATTTCCTTGCGTAGTACATCCGAGTCTTTGCATGGTCTGATGAGCACCTTCCCGGGATCCCGGGAGACGTGGTGATGCACAAGCTCAACCTCGACCCGAAAATAAAGCCAGTACAACAACACAGGAGAAAGCACGCCCCAGAGAAGCAAGTGGTCATCAAAGAGCAAGTCATCAAGGGGCAGAAGACTGGCCTCTTTCGTCCGATTCTGTACCCTACATGGCTCGCCAATGTCATCCTGGTGCCAAAAGCTTCTAGGAAATGGCGGATGTGCGTGGACTTCACCGACCTCAACCAGGCTGCCCCGAAGGATTGCTACCCATTGCCGAGCATCGATCAACTGGTCGATTCAACCTCTAGCAACGAGCTGCTTAGCTTCCTGGATGCCTACTCCGGCTACCATCAGATTAGGATGGACCCGGAGGACATCAAGAAGACCGTCTTCATCACCGACCTCGGCGTACACTGCTACACCCGGATGCCGTTCGGGTTAAAGAACGCTGGAGCAACATATCAGAGACTGATCAACCACATTTTCGAAGGATAGCTCGATCGGAACGTCAAGGCCTATATTGATGATATGCTCGTCAAGACACCGCAGGCCAAAGACCACCTCACCGACTTAGCCAAGACCTTCGACACCCTTCTGAAGTGCAACATGAAGCTCAACCCCGCCAAGTGCGCCTTCAGAGTCAGATCCGGGAAGTTCCTAGGCTTCCTGGTCACTCAGCATGGAATTGAGGCCAACCCCGACAAGGTCCAGGCAATCCTGGACATGCGGCCACCCACCTGCATCAAGGACGTCCAACGCCTAACGGGGCGCATTGCTGCACTCAACCGTTTCCTGTCTCGGGCGGCCGAGCGATGCTTACCCTTCTTCAAATTATTGAGGGGACCCAAAATGACATCTGCTACATTTGCTTGGGATGAGTAATGTCAGAAGGCGTTCGCTGAACTCAAGGAATTCTTAGCCTCGCCCCCGGTGCTGTCCAAACCAGTCCAAGGCGAAGCTCTACACCTCTACCTCTCGGCGACCCCTTCTACTGTAAGCTCGGTCCTGGTCAGGAACGATGCAGGGGTCGAGAGACTAGTTTACTATGCCAGCAAGGTGCTTAATGAGGCCAAAAGAAGGTACCCCGCAATTGAGAAACTCGTGCTAGCGTTGGCTACCTTGACCAAGCGCCTCCGACGCAACTTCCAAGGGCACTCCATCGTCTTATTGACCGGCGAACCCCTGAAGAAGATTCTCTTTCACCCTGAAGTCTCAGGATGCCTCGTCAAATGGGCCATAATGCTCAGGGCCTACGATATTTTGTATCACCCCCGCTCAACTATTAAAGGACAGGCCCTCGCGGACTTCATCGCTAAATGCACGGTCCCGATTAAAGAAGCACTTTCACCAGCGTCCGGGCCTACCTGGGATCTGTTCGTAGAGGAATCCTCCAATTCAACATGAAGCGGCGCCGGTATTCTCCTCAAATCCCCCGAAGGAGCGGAGCTGCGGTACACTCTGAAGTTCAACTTCCAGGCATCCAACAACGTCTCCGAGTATGAAGCCGTTATCTCGGGAGCCAGGATGGCTCGACGACTGGGGGCCGAACGAGTCAGAATCCACACTGACTCCCAATTGGTCGCTAGCCAGGTCAACGATGAATACGAAGCTCGGGAAGGACAAATGGTCAAGTACCTCTAGACGGCCAAGAGGATGGCCCAACTCTTCAAGAGCTTTGAGGTAGTCCGAATAGCCTGGGAGAAAAACTCCCGAGTGGACACCCTCTCTCGACTGGCCTCCTCGCCCGACCCCGCTAGTACACGATCGGTCTTCCTCGAAGAGCTTGGGCAACCGAGCATAGAATCCGAGCTTATGACTGCTGACCCGGCACCCTCAAGCGACTGGCGGACCCCCTACATATCCTGGCTGCGGGATTCTCAAGAGCCCACAGACCCTTGGTGGTACGGACACCAGAGTGAGCGAGAAGCACGAACCGGAGAGTCGTCGGTACCGTACGCGGAGCACCACTCGAGCTACATCGGCTTCCCTTTGGCTCGGAGATAGTCTGGAGTCTCCGCCTTGAGTTTGGATACTTTTTAGTATTTATTTACATTGTATTTGGGCTTGTAATGTGTGTTTTTACTTGGGTTTTCATTTTGGGCTCTTTGTAAGGCTCTTAATAAGCCATTTGGATTAGGCCCTTTGGAGTCCATTAAGGGGTGTGGCCATATTGGACCATTAGGCTTCATAATGGGTCTTTAAGTCACTTAAGGCCCAATTGGGCTTCTCTCTTTCTCATGGGCTTCCTAGATTGGAAGGCCTAATTGACTGGTCTATGGCCCAACTTGGACCAAGCCTCTCTTGTTGACCAAGGGAGACAAAGTGGGAGAAAAGCCCACTTTCTCTCCTTAAAATAAGGGGGGCGCCCCCCTCTTTTGGCCTCATTAGGCTAAACTTTTTTTATTTCATTTAAGCTTGAACACATGGGGAAAATAGCATTTGGCATCTCCTCTACGTAAACCAAGATCCATAGGTTTCATATAAAATGGTTGTATTTCCTATTTTCAAGAATTAATGCATAAAATTTGTGGGATTTTCTTGGAGCATAGCATGGTGTGCCCCTCTCTCTCTCTCCTCTCTCCCCCTTCTGCAGCTGGGAAGGCTGTGAATCAGAGGTGTGAAGCCTCATCTATCAGGTGTGAAGATCGTCGCCGCCGCCGCCACCGCCATCATGCCGCCATCGCACCACCACCATCATCGTCGGAGTTCTGTCCACCTAGACAGCCCCTTCTTCCCAGAATTTCTGCTCCCAGCCACGAGATCTTTTGGAGCCCAAACTTTCAGGGTGAGTTCCATAGATCATCACCACGTCCCAGAAAAATTGAAAAAAATTCCAGCCATCGTTTTACATTTTTCCATTTTCGTGCTTCCCAGTCAACCAGATCTGCCAGATCTCTGTCCTGTGTCATAGCAGCCCTGAGTTTCCACCTTTCGATCCCCTTCTCGATTTTTGTTTGAATCCTCAGATTTATTGGAGGTTCTTTCCACCACCCCCACCATCCAAAAATTTTATTGTGAATTTATAATCTCATTCATATTTTCTAAAAATTCACTTCAGATCCCAGCTCAGTTCTGCCTGCCACTATCCAGATCCGACCACCCAGCAGTATAAAATACTTTTCCCCATCAAAAACGCCACCGAACCTTTCATAAAAATTATCCCCATTTTCCTCTCTCTTCCCTCTACAACGTTCAAGAAGAGATCATCATCTGAATCGGAGGTCTACATCACGGTCAACGGTAACTCTCAGGAAAGTTCATTTCTGCCCGGCCAGATCTGAAACAGAGATCAGTCCGGTTCTAAAATCCCCCATCAGAAGTACAGTCCCAATGAATTTTCTAGAGTCCAAGAGAGTCGAAGGATTTCGAGAGAGATTTCCAACGGTACCTCTTGTGCATCGATCCAACGTTGGTGCTCGTCGCAGCAGCTTCTATCGCTGGAGCGCGCAGATCTGAAACTGAGTTTCAGATTCGTGGGCAGCAACTCCGATAAGTGCAGATCGGAGCCACCCGACCCCCGACCGGTGTTCCAGCCAGACCACCGTCCAGGGGACCACGCCACCAGGGGTCACAATCCTAGCGGGACCCACCCCGTCAGATCCGGAGGACTGAGTAGCACGTGCGCCCCACGTACCCGTAGATAGCGCCGTCCGGATAGCACCAAACGTGGGTTTTGGCACCGACGGAGTGATATCAAGATGCTTCCCGTCAACCCAATTCCTGAGACTCCCGATCCGCACTTGTGACCTGTTACCTCCCTGCGTGGAGTGGGTCAAAATATTTGTACCGCTGTAATATTTATTAACTGGGAGTACGGACTTGGCCGGGGCTATCTTCCCCACGCCGGTAGCATGGAGGTAACGATCTTACTTCTTGGCGTTCATTTGCTAGTTTAGTATATGGTCATATGCCACTGTGAGTGTGATAAGAATCTAGCCCGTGAGTTCATGTCACCGCTATCAGCGAGAGAGTGACCCGTCCCGTGGCTCGATCCGAGCATGAAAGTGAGTCGACCACCCTTGACTCTGTCGATTCTCAACCGCGTGGATCCACACTATCCCTCGCTTGGGACGACGAGTGAGCTTGCATTTTTGTTAGCGACGTATAGCCCATAGGAACTCTTAGTGTCGGGCCGAAGTGTCTCTCCTATTCGTATGTTGCTGGTCGCGTCTGCACGTAGAGTCTGAGGTCCGCATTACTTAGAGTCGGTCCCCTTGTCCGTCCCGCATCAGTTTGGTATCAGAGCGAGTCGAGTCTAGGGTAGTCGTTGCATAAGTCTTGCACGGTCTAAGTCGAGTCTAGGATTATCATTATTTTCAAAACAAAAAAAATGTTTTAAAATTGTATTTCATCCCGATAATCCGGTATATTAAAAGGTGTTGTCCGAACGTTAGGCTACGCCTATCGGGAAGGCCGCACACTTACGCGAGGAGATCTTCGGGTCAACCCTTCGCCACGTACCAGATATTGGCTACGTCTAGGTGCATTAGTCTATGTCTTCTAGTCCGTGTGTCAGTTGCATGCCCACCCGTCGAGGCACCCAATACTCGCCACCACCACCTATGGCAGATTCCCGAGCCCGTAGTTTCGATGAGCCCTTGACGGTCGAGATGTTCTGATCCCTTATGAATCGTCTCGATACGCGTATGGATGGCCTTAGTACGCGTCTAGATGGAGTAGGAACGCGTCTAGAAGGGAGGATGAAGGCCCTAGAGGATCGGGCCGAAGCATCGGACCAGTCCATTCAGGGTCTCGTAGGGAGGATTGCCGTCCTTGAGAGGGCCCCAGTGGCGGCACAACCCGCGCCAACAAATGGCCAACAAGAGCCGGTTCAGCAACCTGTTGCTCCAGGGGCTCAAGGGGTAGATGATAGGAGACAGCAAGTGCATGAGGTGGATGATTACGCCCCTGATAATGAACAAGGGGGTTATGGTCATGATTGTCGAAACCAACGACGGAACCGTGATGATGACGACGACCGCGTTCTTAGGAGCGTGAGTGCGGACCCTCCCCTATTTGACGGGTCTCTGGACCCGAAGGTCTATTTAGATTGGGAGGTCGGCATGGACCGGTACTTCGAGTGGTTTGAGATGACGGACCACCGAAGAGTTCGGTACGCGATGAAGTTGCATGGACATGCCCAAACTTATTGGATAAATGTGGAGAGCCTGTTAATGCAGCGACATCAACCCCCGATCGGTACTTGGGATGACATGAAAACCAAGTTGAGGTAGAAATACCTTCCTGCCACATACCGCCAGCGTCTCATAGACAAATGGCAAAGTCTTTCCCAAGGGAATCGATCCGTGACTGAGTACACCGCCGAGTTTGATGAGTATTACTTGCGGTGTGGAGTTACGGAAGAGAGCACCATGACCATATCACGCTTTCGAAGCGGTCTACGGCCGAACTACCAATATGAACTTTTCCGCCACAATGTGACCACTTTGGAGCAAGCGTATCAAGTTGCTCTCGAATTGGAGCAATTCGAGGCCGAATTTGAGCCTACCCATCGGTTGGGCCCCTTTCCCATTGGTAGTGTCGAGCCCCGTGGCTCTTCAGGCACGTATCCGAGGGCCCCCATGGCTCGACCTCAGGAGCACACTCGTCCCGAGCCATTCGCTCCTAGGCCTCACCCTCCACCTCCGAGGAATATCCCTCCTCGTCCCGAACCCACGGCACCCACGGTCCGTCCACCGGCACCCGCACCCATTGCTCGTCCTTTGTTGCCTACACATCCTATCCGTCGGGAGGATAAGGGGAAAGGACCCTTGATCGGGGAGCCTAGTGGATCACGACAGCAGTGTTATCACTGCAATGGGTTTGGCCACTTCGCCAACCAGTGTCCCACTCGCCAGTCTCTTGTCATTGGGGACACACAGGCCGGGGACACCACCTCTTCAGATCTTGTATTAGTCAGCTATGAAGTAGATCGGGAGCAAGCTGACGAATACTATGAGATTGAAGGTGATGCCCAGGATGCCCAACATTCGGACGATACCCACTTGGGGGTCGTCAGGTGTATTCTCACCCAGCCACAGGCCAGTGATGACTTGCATCGGACCACCATCTTTCATACATAATGTAGGCTGGGAGGGCATGTGTGTAAGGTGATTATCGATAGTGGGAGTTGCATCAATGCAATCTCCACGGGCGCGGTCTCACATCTTGGTCTTACTCCCTTGGACCATCCTTGCCCCTATCGAGTATCATGGGTGGATTCCACCTCCATTCCGATCAGGCTGCAGTGTTTGGTCCCACTGCAGTTCCATGCCTATCATGACGAGATTTGGTGTGATGTCTTCCCCATGGAGGTGGGCAATATAATTCTTGGTAGGCCGTGGTTATTTGATTGGGATGCCACACTCCATGGCCGGTCGAACACCTGTACCTTCGACCATGATGGCCGACGGATTACCCTCCACCCCACTCAGCCCAAGAGCCCATCAGTTAGGGGTCCTACTGGCCCTAGTACTCCGAAGCCTTCCGTCCCCGAGCCTAGCACCCCATCCCCAGCCCGGGCTATGACCGTTACCTCTGGCACAGGCGAGCCCTCGACTAGGAGGTTGATGATGATTAGCTCCCGTGAAATGGAGCGGGAGGCTAGTAGGG
This sequence comes from Amorphophallus konjac, assembly GCA_022559845.1. Classification (NCBI taxonomy): domain Eukaryota; kingdom Viridiplantae; phylum Streptophyta; class Magnoliopsida; order Alismatales; family Araceae; genus Amorphophallus; species Amorphophallus konjac. The sequence continues at coordinate 222,196,966 of CM040119.1, forward strand.
GCTGCCCTGTATTTGCTATTACGGTCCGAGGGGTGGAGCTGAAGTTCGAGGGTGAACTCCCACCCGATGTCATTCCTATTCTGCAGGAGTTCGCTGATATTTTTCCCGAGGAGCTTCCCAAGAGACTCCCACCCATGTGAGATATTCAGCATGCTATCGACATGATTCCGGGCTCCTCATTGCCCAATCTTCCTCATTATCGCATGAGTCCCACTGTCACGTCCCGAGCGCAGAAAATACCCGGAGACGTGTGACGAGTTTATATCGATCATGTCAATCAGAGTATTAGTGTATTCGACACCAAATCAGAGATGCGCAAGAGTAAAGATAACCCAATCCTTTTATTCCTTCACAAAATTATTTCTATTACAATCCCTTGAAATGCTAAACCTAATAAAAAGAAAAGTACAAAATTGACTCAAGAAAATATAGAAAAGACAAGACTAGTTGACGCTTTGAGAAGCTCTAATCTCTTTCACTCTTGACCTTCCCTGTCCGATTGAGTCTCGTCGTCGGACTTACCTGAAAAGTAGGGAAACACTGAGTGAGCGAACGCTCAGTAGGAAATTATATCTCAAGAACTAGCAATGGGTTTAAGTAATTACAATTTATCACATGTAAATGTAATATGGCTATGCATGTAGAAATAACTAATCAATAGAATAACACGTCGTGTAAAACATTCAAGCGAGTCTTAAACAAGAGATATTCATGAGAGACATTATATATTATTGGCTATTTCACGCAAATACTTTGCCCGTGCCGGGCCACGCTAGTAAAGTCATGCAAGTCGAGTCACGCACGCAAGAAAGAGAGAGTGTGTGTGGAATGCCAAAGATCAAGAGAAAAAGTACTTCGGTGCAATGCTAGACACCGTGATCATTACAACTCCCATGGGCACTAGTACTTTTGGGTGCTCCTCCCAGGACCAGATCGGGCCCTTATATGCACAGCATTAAAAATAGATCTAGACATCCACTTTATAGTATAGCCAATATGGAATTTCAAGAAAAAGCTTGTGGATATTCAAGATAGAGTAGAGTTCAAAATTGAACTTGATGTATAAGGACGATAATAACGATATAAACACGAGTATCAATAAAACTGGGTGGAGTTGGTTCCCTAATTGGGTACCATGACAATTAAGTGTCCATATATAGATGGTCATGTCATTTGATATAGAATTGAGGTCCACAAGAACATCCTAATAATGGCATGATTTCCACATCCCATTAAGAATATTCTCATGATATCCACATAGCATATCATGAGGGCCGGTATACCATGTTTCTATAGAGTGACATGGCAAAATAGTGTAAAGGGTTTTTATGGTACAACCCGCTCAGTCGGCCTTGAGGGAATCCAAGGCTACGAGGAGACTTACGGAGGTCCCAATGACTAACTTGTCAGTCCAAAGGAACGGAATGTCCAATGGAGGGCTTGTATGTCACCGAGAGTTAGTGGGTAATGCGACAAATCACCATGAAACATGGGACTATACTCACGGAATGGAAATATAGTGCCGATATATACATATATATTTATATAAAACTCTCGGTTAATAGCAAACAGTATAAAATAATTACACAGGAAATTAGCGCCTTAACATAAGTCACTACTTATTAAATTAACGCCCTTCACTGGGTCGTTATTTTAAATTTGACGACTTCTGTAACCGTCGTCCATTATAAATTTTTATTTTGTTGAAATTTTATTTATTCTGTAATTTTGATTAAACGCGTCTTAGACAGGGGCGTCACTTTCATAAAAGACGACCTACTGGGGGTCGTTAATTCATTCTTTTCCAGGATTAACACGAATAGTGGTAATTTCCAGGATAATAAATTTTCAGGAAACAAAGTACATGGTCAGGACAAGAAAAATATCAGGATTCGAGATATATGATCATGCATTAGATTTAACTACAGGTTTCATAGATATTAACTTTTAAACATGGGTATTTACTAATTATATGGAATTGACGACACTTCTGTCAGTCGTCAGAAATTGAATTAGCGCCCTAGAGAGGGTCGCCTCTTTCCAAAGTTTCATAGAAAACATCAAGATCGCAGTAACACTATATGCATGAATTAACAGATGATATTATCATACATTTTATGCTAGTTTGGGCTACAATTCTTGAGAAAACCTACCTGATGAATGATCTGGGTGAAGATACGTGAAGGTTGTGAAGAGAAAATGGTACTCTGTTCTGAATAGAGTCTTCTGGGATTTATATAAACAGCCACCTACGAATCCAAGTAATAGCAGCAACAACCGCCAAGCAACAGCAGACCCCAGATGGTGCAGTGAGGATGATATTCGATGAGAAGAAGTTTCTCCTAGACTCCGGTCACAGCTTTCTCTGTAACGGAGGAAGATGTACGTTGATGAAGAACTCACGTTCTTCAGCTAGATGAGAGAGTTACTACTTGCTGCAGGCAACCTACAGAAGAAGAAGATGAAGAACATTAATATTCTCCATATCCATAACCGAAGGCAGAGGAAGAAGAATGAACCTGTTCTTCACGCACGAGACAGCAACAGAACGCCTTTGACCAAAATAGCTAATAGGTTCGACTGAAAGGGGTATTTATAGGGTTTCAGGAATCCCTTAGGGTTAGAATTGGATTGGAACTCTAGTTTCCTTGATATAGTCCTTACCATAATCAATTGAACACGTAGCAATCCTAAAACTTACCCTGGATAGTCTCCTGGTTCGAACGAAACACAAATGAAATTAACGCCTTAGGTTAGGGCGTGCATTTTAATTGACGTCTTGACCTGTACCGTTTCTTTTGTAATTCGCGCCCAAGAAGAGGGCGTTTCTTTCCCTTTCCTTTTATTCGTTTTGGACGTTTTGAAATTTGACGACCTTTGGTATAGGCGCCACTTTTTGAATTAACGCCTCAGGTGAAGGCGTTTCTTATTTAAATCACGCCTTGTTGAGAGGCGTTATTTACTTTTGACTTATTATTTATTCATTTTGGTTCTTATCATTTACTTACTTAATCTTTCTTGAAATCTTCCTTTTATTTTACCAAGGTTGCTACACCCTCCCCCACTTAAAAGAATTTGGTCCCCAAATTCCATCACATATAAACGTGGAGAGTGTAGAGTATATACCTTTTTAGAATAAGTCTGGGAATCGCTTCCTCATACACTCCTCGGTCTCCCATGTGGCTTCGTGTTCTGAACATTTACTCCATTGCACCCTAACAATGGGAATAACTTTATTCCTTAGGGTTCGTACCTCGCGATCGAGGATCTTCATAGGGTTTTGCTCATACGTAAGGTCCTTCTGAATCACCAGGTCTCCATGATCAATGATATGTGACGGATCGTGCACATACTTCTTCAACATTGATATGTGGAATACATTATGAACTTCGGACAATTGAGGAGGTAAATCGACGCGGTAAGCAACCTCGCCAACTCTTTCTAGTATCTCAAAAGGTCCGATAAACCTTGGTGTAAGCTTGCCCTTAACACCAAATCTCCTTATTCCACGTCCAGGTGATATCTTGAGAAATACGTGATCTCCCACTTGGAATTCGAGATCTCTTCTTCGTGTATCAGCATAAGCCTTCTGTCTAGACTGAGCAACTTGAAGTCTTTCTCTAATCAACTGAATCTTTTCAGTGGTATCCCTTACCATGTCTGGACCTAATAGTTGTTTTTTGCCAACTTCGTCCCAGGACAAAGGCGATTGGCAACTCCTTCCGTATAAAGCTTCGAAAGGTGCCATTTGTATACTTGCCTGGTAGCTGTTGTTGTATGCAAATTCAACCAACGGCAAGTGATCATGCCAGTTTCCACCAAAATCAATGATGCAAGCTCTGAGCATATCTTCAACCACCTGATTAGTTCTCTCGGTCTGACCATCCATTTGAGGATGAAAAGCTGTACTAAAGTTAAGTCTCATCCCCAGTGAATGTTGTAAACCCTTCCAAAAGTGAGAAGTAAAACGGGGGTCTCTGTCAGACACGATTGAGACAGGTACTCCATGTAACCTAACTATCTCTTTAAGGTATAATGCAGCAAGAACATCAACTGACCATCGACTCTTGATTGGCAAGAAGTGTGCCGATTTGGTCAATCGGTCGATGATAACCCATATTCCGTCATATCCTCCCTTTGATTTGGACAGACCCATAATGAAGTCCATACCGATCTCCTCCCACTTCCACTTGGGAATATCTAGAGGATGTAGCTTACCGGCAGGCTTTTGGTGTTCTGCCTTGACTTGTTGACATGTGAGACAGCGAGACACAAAATCCGCTATTTCTCTTTTCATATTGGGCCACCAAAAGGTCATTTTCAAATCTTGGTACATCTTAGTTGATCCTGGATGAATCGTGTACCTTGATCTGTGAGCTTCATCTAAGATTTTCTTCTTTAGCTCTGGGCAATTCGGTATACATGTTTTATTTCTGAACATCAATCTTCCATCTGGTGCTAATTTGAAATTAGGTTGTTCTGCCATTTTGCCATTGATTTCCACTAATGCGGGGTCACTACCTTGAAGTCCTTATATTTCGGATAGCAAGTCTGGCTGTATGCTCATATGGGATAAGGTGACACACCTACTGTCCTTGTCCATGCTTATATTAAGTTTAGAGAATTGTTCTAGCAACTTCCACTCCTGAATCATACAATTGGCTAATAGTGCTCTCGGCTTTCGACTGAGGGCATCGGCTACAGGATTACCCTTTCCAGGATGATATTGTATAGTGAAGTCGAAGTCCTTAAGATAGTCTAGCCAACGTCTTTGCCTCATATTCAATTCCTTCTGAGAGAAGAGATACTTAAGACTTTTATGGCCAAAGTATACAATAAACTGCACCCCGTACAGATAATGTCTCCATATCTTCAGTGCAAATACTACCGCAGCCAATTCTAAATCATGAACTGGGTAGTTCTTCTCGTGCTTCTTCAATTGGCAAGAAGAGTAGGCTATAACCTTCCCTTGTTGCATTAAAACACATCCGAGGCCAATGCCAGCTTCATCGGTGTATATTTTGAATCTCTCACCTTCAATTGGTAAAGCTAACACTGGGGCAGTAGTTAGATGATCTTTGAGAGCTTGGAAGCTTCTTTCACATTCCTCACTCCATTCATAATGTATCTCCTTGCGAGTTAGCCTAGTGAGTGGTACGGCTATCTTGGAGAAATCCTTGATGAATCGCCGATAGTAGCCCGCAAGACCCAAGAAACTACGGATCTCGCTAGCATTGGTCGGTCTTTCCCAATTCCTTACAGCTTCAACCTTTGATGGATCTACGGATAAACCGTCTTTTGATATAACATGCCCCAAGAAAGCTACTTCTCCTAACCAAAATTCACATTTGCTGAGCTTTGCATATAACTGATTCATCCTCAATATTTGTAATGCTATTCTCAAATGCTCCTCGTGCTCTTCCTTGGTCTTTGAATAGATCAGTATATCATCAATGAAAACCACTATGAATTGATCTAGATGAGGCCTGAATATACTATTCATCAACTGTATAAAGGCAGCAGGGGCATTTGTTAGTCCAAAAGACATAACAACAAATTCATAGTGCCCATACCTGCTTCTGAACGCGGTCTTATAAATGTCCTCATCTTTGATCCTTAGTTGGTGATATCCCGACCTGAGATCAATCTTCGAAAAATACATGGATCCAGATATTTGATCAAATAACTCATCGATTCTCGGCAGTGGATACTTGTTCTTGATAGTGAGATGATTCAACTGTCGATAGTCGATGCATAACCTCATGGGTCCATCTTTCTTCTTTACAAATAGCACAGGTGCTCCCCACGGGGAAGTGCTTGGTCTAATAAATCCCTTCTTGAGAAGTTCCATCAATTGCTCCTTTAGCTCCTTGAGTTCGGCAGGGGACATCCTATATGGTGCCTTACAAACTGGTCCAGCACCAGGGACCAAGTCGATGGTGAAGGCCACTTCTCTTTGTGGAGGTAATCCAGGCAAATTCTCCGGAAACACGTCCGGAAATTCTTGCACAACTGGGATGTCTTCTAGCTTAGTCTCCTTAGTCTCCTTAATGGTGACAAAGGCAAAGAAAGATACACATCCTTTCCTTATTAGCTTGCTAGCTCGGAGAGCCGAAATAAGAGGTGACTTGCTCCGACTCTTAGGGCTAGAATAGACTAGTTCTGGAAAGTCCTTGAAAGTAACTTTGCTGTTACGGCAATCCACAGTTGCCTGATACCTAGATAACCAGTCTGCTCCCAATATGACATCATATTCCTTTAGGTCTAAACATATGAGGTTGATAGGAAGATTTCTTCCTTTTACCAAGACTTCACAGTTTTGATAATGGTGAGTAATATCGGTTTCATTTCCGAGAGGAGTAAATAAAAATATTTTCATCCATTCCGGTTCCATAGGTAGTGGGTCAGCAAACTTCTTGGAAATAAAAGAATGTGATGCACCCGTATCAAATAAGACATGTGTAGACTTGGAACAAACTTTCAGTGTACCTTCTACTAGTCCGCCTTCGTCTTGTTCCGCCTCCTTAATAGCTTGGAGACGAGCATTCTTTGTCACCGGGCGCTTTCCGTCACCGGCTTGATCATTGAGTAGGGGACAGTCGGGAATCCGATGATCACGGCTCCCACAACGGAGACACGCTCCAAGTTTCCTCCAACATTCTTCGGCCTTGTGCCCGGCCTTATCACAGTGCTTACATACCACCTTAGAAGGTGTAGTGGTGATGGAGAAAGGTTTGGTCTTCTTGAACTTTTACTCCTGGGAGGGAGTACCTCCATTACTTGGCCTCCTCTTGAAATTGGGTTTGAAGGTGCCGGAGCTAGTAACATTCTCCTTCTTGTCTTTCCCATGGATCCTATCAGATAGTTCCGTGGCATCTTCTAGTAATTGGGCTCGTCGAACCATCTCCGAATAAACTTGTCCATCGGTGCCAGTTGTATGATATATTGGGGCCTGAGCCCATTAAGGAATCTTCAAGCTTTCATCTTCTCAGTACTAACTAAGTGTTTAGCGTACCGAGACAGCCTTGAGAACTGCGCTTCATATTTAGCCACCGACAAAGATCGTTGCTTAAGTGCGGCGAATTCAGCGGCTTTCTTCTCTTGAACTCGATCTGAGAAATATTTATTGTTGAAATGTTCAACAAACTCCTCCCAAGTAACTTGTCCTTGATCTAATGTGGCTTCTACCGACTCCCGCCAGCATCAGGCATCTCTTTCTAGTTGAAATGTGGCTAACAGGACCTTCTCTTGGTCTGAACATTGCATGACTCTAAAAACACGTTCCATCTCTCGGATCCAGTGCTCGTCATCATCTGGATCAGTGGATCCCATGAACATAGGAGGGTTCATGTTCTTGAAGCTTTGGTGGAGATTTCCTTCTCCACGATGTGCACCTCCTTGTGCCACTTGTTGAAGTGCCTGGGTCATGCCTTGAAGAGTGCGTTGCATGTTGCGCCATTGAGCACGTTCGGTAGCCATTGTCCACTAATTACAATAGCCATATTAGTAGGTGATTGTGTTAAAATGCTTTTAATTCTATGTTGACTTTAACCCTTGGTTCTACCCAATCTCACTGGTTAGAGGTTCAAACTTATCCTTGGACTTGGGTTTCCTAGGAATTGAATACCCTAGGCTCTGATACCACAAAAACTGTCACGTCCCGAGCGCGGAAAATACCCGGAGACGCGTGACGAGTTTATATCGATCATGTCAATCAGAGTATTAGTGTATCGGACACCAAATCAGAGATGCACAAGAGTAAAGATAATCCAATCCTTTTATTCCTTCACAAAATTATTTCTATTACAATCCCTTGAAATGCTAAACCTAATAAAAAGAAAAGTACAAAATTGACTCAAGAAAATATAGAAAAGACAAGACTAGTTGACGCTTTGAGAAGCTCTAATCTCTTTCACTCTTGACCTTCCCTGTCCGATTGAGTCTCATCGTCGGACTTACCTGAAAAGTAGGGAAACACTGAGTGAGCGAACGCTCAGTAGGAAATTATATCTCAAGAACTAGCAATGGGTTTAAGTAATTACAATTTATCACATGTAAATGTATTATGGCTATGCATGTAGAAATAACTAATCAATAGAATAACACGTCGTGTAAAACATTCAAGCGAGTCTTAAACAAGAGATATTCATGAGAGACTTTATAGATTATTGGCTATTTCACGCAAGTACTTTGCCCGTGTTGGGCCACGCTAGTAAAGTCACGCAAGTCGAGTCACGCACGCAAGAAAGAGAGAGTGTGTGTGGAATGCCAAAGATCAAGAGAAAAAGTACTTCGGTGCAATGCTAGACACCGTGATCATTACAACTCCCATGGGCACTAGTACTTTTGGGTGCTCCTCCCAGGACCAGATCGGGCCCTTATATGCACAGCATTAAAAATAGATCTAGTCATCCACTTTATAGTATAGCCAATATGGAATTTCAAGAAAAAGCTTGTGGATATTCAAGATAGAGTAGAGTTCAAAATTGAACTTGATGTATAAGGACGATAATAACGATATAAACACGAGTATCGATAAAACTGGGTGGAGTTGGTTTCCTAATTGGGTACCATGACAATTAAGTGTCCATATATAGATGGTCATGTCATTTGATATAGAATTGAGGTCCACAAGAACATCCTAATAATGGCATGATTTCCACATCCCATTAAGAATATTCTCATGATATCCACATAGCATATCATGAGGGCCGGTATACCATGTTTCTATAGAGTGACATGGCAAAATAATGTAAAGGGTTTTTATGGTACAACCCGCTCAGTCGGCCTTGAGGGAATTCAAGGCTACGAGGAGACTTTCGGAGGTCCCAATGACTAACTTGCCAGTCCAAAGGAACGGAATGTCCAATGGAGGGCTTGTATGTCACCGAGAGTTAGTGGGTAATGCGACAAATCACCGTGAAACATGGGACTATACTCACGGAATGGAAATATAGTGCCGATATATACATATATATTTATATAAAACTCTCGGTTAACAGCAAACAGTATAAAATAATTACACAGGAAATTAGCGCCTTAACATAAGTCACTACTTATTAAATTAACGCCCTTCACTGGGTCGTTATTTTAAATTTGACGACTTCTGTAACCGTCGTCCATTATAAATTTCTATTTTGCTGAAATTTTCTTTATTCTGTAATTTTGATTAAACGCGCCTTAGACAGGGGCGTCACTTTCATAAAAGACGACCTATTGGGGGTCGTTAATTCATTCTTTTCCAGGATTAACATGAATAGTGGTAATTTCCAGGATAATAAATTTTCAGGAAACAAAGTACATGGTCAGGACAAGAAAAATATCAGGATTCGAGATATATGATCATGCATTAGATTTAACTACAGGTTTCATAGATATTAACTTTTAAACATGGGTATTTACTAATTATATGGAATTGACGACACTTCTGTCAGTCGTCAGAAATTGAATTAGCGCCCTAGAGAGGGTCGCCTCTTTCCAAAGTTTCACAGAAAACATCAAGATCGCAGTAACACTATATGCATGAATTAACAGATGATACTATCATACATTTTATGCTAGTTTGGGCTACAATTCTTGAGAAAACCTACCTGATGAATTATCTGGGTGAAGATACGTGAAGGTTGTGAAGAGAAAACGGTACTCTATTCTGAACAGAGTCTTCTGGGATTTATATAAACAGCCACCTACGAATCCAAGTAATAGCAGCAACAACCGCCAAGCAACAGCAGACCCCAGATGGTGCAGTGAGGATGATATTCGATGAGAAGAAGTTTCTCCTAGACTCCGGTCACAGCTTTCTCTGTAACGGAGGAAGATGTACGTTGATGAAGAACCCACGTTCTTCAGCTAGATGAGAGAGTTACTACTTGCTGCAAGCAACCTACAGAAGAAGAAGATGAAGAACATTAATATTCTCCATATCCATAACCGAAGGCAGAGGAAGAAGAACGAACCTGTTCTTCACGCACGAGACAGCAACAGAACGCCTTTGACCAAAATAGCTAATAGGTTCGACTGAAAGGGGTATTTATAGGGTTTCAGAAATCCATTAGGGTTAGAATTGTATTGGAACTCTAGTTTCCTTGATATAGTCCTTACCATAATCAATCGAACACGTAGCAATCCTAAAAATTACCCTGGATAGTCTCCTGGTTCGAACGAAACACAAATGAAATTAACGCCTTAGGTTAGGGCGTGCATTTTAATTGACGTCTTGACCTGTACCGTTTCTTTTGTAATTCGCGCCTAAGAAGATGGCGTTTCTTTCCCTTTCCTTTTATTCGTTTTGGACATTTTGAAATTTGACGACCTTTGGTATAGGCGTCACTTTTTGAATTAACGCCTCAGGTGAAGGCGTTTCTTATTTAAATCGCGCCTTGTTGAGAGGCGTTATTTACTTTTGACTTATTATTTATTGATTTTGGTTCTTATCATTTACTTACTTAATCTTTCTTGAAATCTTCCTTTTATTTTACCAGGGTTGCTACACCCACGGAACATGCCGAGCTAAAATAGCAGGTCGATGAGTTGATGCAGAGAGGGTCTGTTCAGAACAGCATGAGTCCGTGTGCTGTTCCCGCATTACTCGCCCCAAAGAAGGATGGCACGTGGAGAATGTGCATTAATAGTCGTGCCATCAACAAAATCACCGTGAAGTACAGGTTCCCTATTCCCCGCCTAGATGATATGCTAGACATGATGGCCGATGCCACTATCTTCTCGAAGATCGATCTTAAGAGTGGCTACCCCCAGGTGAGGATTAGGCTAGGTGATGAGTGGAAGACCGCATTTAAGACCAAGGATGGTTTATATGAGTGGTTGATTATGCCATTTGGGTTGACCAATGCCCCTAGCACCTTCATGCGACTCATGACTCAGGTCCTTCGACCTTTCATTGGAGTCCTTGTGGTTGTGTATTTTGATGATATCCTTATATATAGTGGCACTAAAGGGGACCACTTGGACCATCTACGGCAGGTCTGTCTGCTTTTGAGGTGAGAGCAGTTGTTTGCGAACCCACAGAAGTGTGCCTTCATGACACCTCAGCTTACCTTCTTGGGTTTTATTGTGTCTAGTACTGGGGTCTCCACCGATCCGGAAAAGGTCCGGGCCATTGTTGAGTGGCCGGAACCCCGCACGGTCCATGATGTCCGCAGCTTCCATGGCCTCGCGACGTTCTATCATCGTTTCATCCGCGAATTTAGCTCCGTCACTGCCCCGATCACGGACTGTATTCGGAAAGGCACGTTTGTATGGACGAAGGCCGCAGTTGCTGCCTTCAAGGACATCAAGAAGCACATGACCCAGACACCGATCCTTCGATTGCCAGATTTCTCGAAGGTGTTTGAGGTCTCTTGTGATGCGTCGGGTGTTGGGATAGGAGGAGTGTTGATTCAGGAGGCCCACCCGGTCGCATATTTCAGTGAGAAGCTGAATGACGCGAAACTACGATTCTCCACTTATGATAAGGAATTCTACGTAGTTGTTCAGGCTGTTAGGCATTGGAGGCACTATCTTTTACATCAGGAGTTTGTCTTGTACTCCGATCGTGAGGCCTTGAGGTTCCTCCATTCCCAAAAGAAGCTTAATGCGCGTCACAGTCGATGGGTTGAGTATCTCCAGCAGTACACATTTGTGCTTAAACATAAGGTTGGAGTGGAGAACAAGGTGGCTGATGCCTTGAGTCGGCGTGCTTGTCTGCTGACCACCATGAGTGCCGAGGTCATAGGGTTAGAGAAGATGAGAGAGGCCTATGGTGACTGTCCTGACTTCGGTCAGATTTATATCACTCTCCAGGCCAGACCCTCGAGAGATGATGATGATTGTGTGCTTCAGGAGGGTTACCTCTTTCGAGGAGGTAGGCTTTGTGTTCTCCGGACTTCGGTTCGAGACTTCTTAGTCTGGGAGCTACATGCGGGAGGTCTAGCCGACCACTTTGGTCGGAACAAGACTATCGAGGCTGTTGAGCATAGATTTTATTGGCCGAGCTTGAAGCGTGATGTTGCTCATATAGTGGCTCAGTGCCGTACATGTGCTACGGCCAAAATGAAGAAGCAAAGCTCGGGCCTTTATACGCCTCTTCCCGTGCTTGATGCCCCGTGGCATGATGTTAGCATGGCTTTTATCTTGGGATTGCCACGTACCTCTAGGAAGCATGAATCGGTCTATGTGGTAGTTGACCGATTCTTGAAGATGGCCCTTTTCATTCCCTGCTCGAAGACTTCGGATGCTTCGAGGGTAGCCCGCCTATTCCTTACTCATGTGGTGTGCAAGTTCGAGTTGCCTCGTACCATAGTGTCTGACTGTGATGTTAGATTCACCAGTTATTTATGGAAGACACTGTGGCATATATTGGGTACTCACCTCAAGTTTTTAACTGCATATCATCCCCAGACAGATGATCAGACCGAGGTGGTCAATCGGAGTCTGGGTTACCTTTTGAGGTGTCTTGTCAGGGACCGTGTAGGGGATTGGGATCTCATATTACCACTGGTAGAATTTGCATATAATGATTCGGTTAACATGTCTATCGGTATGAGTCCATTCGAGATTGTCACAGGTCGTAGGCCTAGAAAGCCAGTGGATCTTGTTCCCATGCCCATTCATGCACGAGCGTCTGAGTCTGCCGAGTCTTTTGCTAGGCATGTTAGGAGTTTGCATGACGACATCCGTCGTCACATTGAGGCCAGCAATGCACGGTATAAGGAGTTAGCCGATGCCCATCAACACCACCGTGAGTTCCAAGAGGGTGAATATGTCATGATCAGGGTAAGACCTGAATGGTTTCCCTCTGGAACCATAAAGAAATTGCAAGCTCACGGAGCCGGTCCATTTAGAGTGCTGAAACGCGTTGGATCCAATGCGTATGTTGTGGACCTTCCCGAGGAATATGGTATAAGCTCAACTTTCAATGTGTCAGATCTAGTTGCATATAGGGACCCAGCGGTGATCTCTAGTGAGCCTTTCGAGCCATCTCCCCCCATTGAGAGTGATCCCACACCCGAGTGTCCACCACCAGTCACATTTCCACGACAGCGAGAGCATATAGATCATATACTGGATGAGCAGGTGACAGTTACTAGGAGTGGATCCTACCTGCGCTACCTAGTGCGTTGGACAGGGTGACCCGCCACCGAGGATACTTGGATCACCCGTGGAGAGTTGCAGCAGATAGATCCAGACCTACTGGAGTGCTACCAGAGTGATGCAGACCCTTACTCGATAGGGTCGAGTTTCTCCCACCTGGAGAGAATTGGTGCGGACACCAGAGCGAGCGAGAAGCACGAACCGGCGAGCCGTCGGTACCGTACACGGAGCACCACTCGGGCTATATCGGCTTCCCTTTGGCTCGGAGATAGTCTGGAGTCTCCGCCTTGAGTTTGGACACTTTTTAGCATTTATTTGCATTGTATTTGGGTTTGTAATGTGGGTTTTTACTTGGGTTTTCATTTTGCGCTCTTTGTAAGGCTCTTAATAAGCCATTTGGATTAGGCCCTTTAGAGTCCATTAAGGGGTGTGGCCATATTGGACCATTAGGCTTCATAATGGGTCTTTAAGTCACTTAAGGCCCAATTGGGCTTCTCTCTTTCTCATGGGCTTCCTAGATTGGAAGGCCCAATTGGCTGGTCTGTGGCCCAACTTGGACCAAGCCTCTCTTGTTGACCAAGGGAGACAAAGTGGGAGAAAAGCCCACATTCTCTCCTTAAAATAAGGGGGGCGCCCCCCTCTTTTGGCCTCATTAGGCTAAACTTTTTTTATTTTATTTAGGCTTGACCACATGGGAAAAATAGCATTTGGCATCTCTTCTACGTAAACCAAGATCCATGGGTTTCATATAAAAGGGTTGTATTTCCTATTTTCAAGAATTAATGCATAAAATTTGTAGGATTTTCTTGGAGCAAAGCTTGGTGCGGCCCCCTCTCTCTCTCCTCTCTCCCCCTTCTGCAGTTGGGAAGGCTGTGAATCAGAGGTGTGAAGTCTCATCTATCAGGTGTGAAGATCATCGCCGCTGCCGCCATCGCACCGCCACCATCATCGCCGAAGTTCTGTCCACCCAGGATAGCCCCTTCTTCCCGAAATTTCTGCTCCCAGCCAAGAGATCTTTTGGAGCCCAAACTTTCAGGGTGAGTTTCATAGATCATAGCCACATACCATAAAAATTTAAAAACAATTCCAGCCATCGTTTTCCATTTTTCCATTTTTGTGCTTCCCAGTCCACCAGATCTGCCAGATCTCTGTCCTGTGTCACAGCAGCCCCGAGTTTCCACCTTTAAATCCCCTTCTCGATTTTTTTTTGAATCTCAAAATTTATTGGAGGTTCTTTCCACCACCCCCACCATCCACAAATTTTATTATGAATTTAGAATCTCGTTCATATTTTCTAAAAATTCACTTCAGAACCCAGCTCAGTTCTACCTGCCACTGTCCAGATCCGACCACCGAGTAGTATAAAATACCTTTAACCATCCAAACCTCCACCAAACAATTCATAACAATTATCCCCGTTTTACTCTCTCTCCCCTCTACAACTTTTAAAAAGAGCTCATCATCTGAATCGGAGGTCTATATCACGGTCATTGCCAACTCTCAGGAAAGTTCATTTCTGCCCGGCCAGATTTGAAACATAGATCAGTCCGGTTCTAAAATCCCCCATCAGAAGTATGGTCCTAACGAATTTTCTGGAGACCTATAGAGTCGAAGGATTTCGAGAGGGCTTTCCAACAGTACCTCTTGTGTGTCGATCCGACGTCGGTGCTCGTCGTAGCAGCCTCTGTCGCTGGAGCGCGCAGATCTGAAACTGGGTTTTAGATCCGTGGGCAGCAACTCCGACAAGTGCAGATCGGAGCCACTCGGCCTCCGACCAGTGTTCCAGCCTGACCGCCGTCCAGGAGAGCGCGCCACCAGGGGTCACCATCCCAGCGGGACCCACCCAGTCTGATCCGGAGGACTGAATAGCACGTGGGCCCCACGTACCCGCAGATAGCGCAGTCCGGATAGCACCAAACGCGGGTTTCGGCACCGACGGAGCGACATCAAGATGATGCCCGTCATTCCAATTCCCGAGACTCCCGGGCCCCACTTGTGACCTGTTACCTCCCTGCGTGGAGTGGGTCAAAACATTTGTACCGCTGTAATATTTGTTAACCGGGAGTACGGACTTGGCCGGGGTTGTCTTCCCCACGCCGGGAGCGTGGAGGTAACGGTCTTACTTCTTGACGTTCATTTGCTAGTTTAGTATATGGTCATATGCCGCTGTGAGTGCGATAAGAATCTAGCCCGTGAGTTCATGTCACTGCTGTGAGCGAGAGAGTGACCTGTCCCGTGGCTCGATCCGAGCACGAAAGTTAGTCGACCACCCTTGACTTTGCCAGTTTCTCAACCGCGCGGATCCACGCTATCTCTCGCTTGGGACGATGAGTGAGCTTACGTTTTTGTTAACGACATATAGCCCATAGGAACTCTTAGTGTCGGGCCGAAGTGTCTCTCCTATTCGTATGTTGCTGGTCGCGTCTGCACGTAGAGTCCGAGGTCCGCATTACTTAGAGTCGGTCCCCTTGTCCGTCCCGCATCACTCGGGAGGCTCAGAAGCTCAAGTACCAAGCTCGACGTTTCATCATGCTGGACGATGCCTTGTACCGCAGATCTTTCTCCGGTCCCCTCCTCAAGTGCATCAGCACCGATGAAGCTAGCCGAGCAGTTCATGAAGTACACGAAGGCATCTACGGAGCGCACCAAGGAGGAAGATCGCTCGCCAGGTTCCTGCTACGACAGGGTTACTGGTGGCCCACTCTCTAGTGCAATTGCTCGACCTACATGCAGAAGTGCGATCGATGTCAGCGCTTCGACCACCTGATTCATCAGCCCGCTGCGGAGCTCATCACCCTTGCCGAGCCATACCCTTTCGCTCGGTGGGGGATCGACATTTTGGGGCCGTTCCCTATGACTCAAGCTCAGAAGAATTTCATCATCGTCGCCATCGACTATTTAACCAAATGGATCGAGGCCGAAGCCACCACTAGGATCACCGAATCAGTCGTATAGAGTTTTATTTGGAAGTCGATCATCTATCGCTATGGTGTCCCCCGAGTGATCGTGAGCGATAACGGTTGACAGTTTGATTCTCATTATTTCAGAGACATATGTACCGACCTAAATACTCGTAACCACTTCACTTCAGTAGCCCACCCTCAGGCTAACGGATTGGTCGAAAATGCCAATAAGACTATCTTAAAAGGCATCAAAACCTGGCTCGGCAAAGTCAAGGGAAGCTGGCTCGAGGAATTGCCGAGCGTACTATGGTCGCACCGAACTACTCCGAGAATGGCTACTGGTGAAACACCTTTTCAGCTGGTGTATGGCATGGAAGCCGTGATTCCGTTGGAGGTCGGTAATCCCTCGCTCCGAGTCGTCCACTTGAAGCCCGAGGTAAACAAGTAGAAGTTGCGAGAGAACCTCGACTTGGCGGACGAGATCCGAGAGATTGCAAGCATTTGAGCAACGGAATACCAATGGCGTATCACTCGATACTACAACACCAGAGTCCGAGACAGACACTTCCAGCCAGGAGACTTCATCCTGAGGAAGGCCGAAGCATCTCGACCACTAGAGGCGGCGGGGAAGCTGACCCCTACCTGGGAAGGTCCCTACTGAGTGGTCGAGAAGCTCGGGAAAGGAGCATACCGGTTGTCCACCATGGAAGGAACACCCGTCCCTTGGACGTGGAACGCGAAAAATCTTCGCAAGTTCTACTTTTGAACATTTGGCAAGCATACACATGTAAGAAAAATAGAATAATCGCCATTCTTCTCTTCTTATTAAATTTTGATGTACATCAAGAAGGCCGTAGCCGGTATAGTATACATATACAAAAAATTACATCCCTTGGTACTATAACGCGAGCAGAACGCTCAGCCGACCCAGTAGGCGCTCCCATGTCCAGCCACAGACTCTGCCTCGTGTAGAAACTGGCTCGGATAAGGGATCGTCGGCTTCGTTGGTTTGAGAAAGCTCGAAGGAAAAAGGAAAAGAGGGGAAACAACAAGAAGAAGAGAGGAAAGAATACAAGTGAAGGCCTCCTCTGATGTGACACACTCTTGGATTTTAGCAAGCAAGCACAATTCGCAATCGAAAGGGACCGATAACGACGGCCACTCACCCGACACTCACCCAAGACCCGGGGTAACTCGGGGATGTTGAGTGGAGGTTGTGAGGGCTGGGCCCTTGCTGGTGGAGGGCCAGCAATGCCAAGGGTTCTCCCGACGGTATGGAGGCCCAATTCAATGGAGCCGACGTTGTGCCAAGGGCACGAGTTGCACTCTCTCCCACTGCGGTCACTCAAAGCAATGGGACTTGAGGACCGGGCGCTCACTCTCACGGACCAGCGGAGCTTATGAACAAATATTGAAGGAACAAGGCATCCAAAGGAGAGCAAGGGTAGAGAACTTACTCGACCGGCTTGAAGAAACCGGTCCCACTCGGAGACGTGGGCGAGCGGGGAAGCGTGGGTTTCCCACACGCCGCGCCAGTGTAGCTTGAACCTATTCAAAGTTTTACACCACTATGCCCCATGCAAGGGGATTGAACTTGGGGATGGGAAGCCAAAATTACATTCAAACACTACCTCTCGCAGGGAGGGGCTTTAAGCCGGCCGGGCGGGGAGGGGAAAACTGAAATAGAAGCAAACGGATGGACGACGCCGGTTCTGCCCGCCCTCTGGAACAGAGGACAGATAGTTGAAGTTGACGGTGCTGCGGCCACTCCCGAATTTTGTTATCAAAGAGACCAGTGGGAAAATTGTTGGGGTTGGATCAGGTTAACGTCCAATTTTTATGGAATTTCCTGGTTGACGGTGCTGGTCGGGGAAGGGCTGTGAACAGGGACCCTGAGTTCTGGTCTGGACTGCTACGGTACCACAACAGCTGAAATAAGCGGCCGCCACGAGCGCTTCCGATCTCTGAATCAAGCGTGGCTAAATTTATTAGAATCTTTGTCGAGTCCTCTTCGAGACGAGACCTGCGGTAATTCCAGATGATGTCGGAGAAGATTGGGAGAGCCCAAATAGTGGACAGGGGTCAGTTCAGTCCCAGAGGGGACAGAACTACGCACTTGGGGGAGAAAAACGAGAAATTACAGCTCCGGATGTCGAACGGGGTTCCACTTCTTGATACTGGAAGTAGACTCGTTGTAGATGATCTCAGCCAAGCACTGTCTCCATATCTTCAAGGTGATGGCCGTGGGTGCCTCTGCAAGCCACCTCAGGTTGACTGTCTGGTAGCAGATGCGCAGTCCTACAGTGAAGACTCCTCCGGGCAGCCACAAACTTATAACTAGACGAGACCACCACCGTCGCGAAGAAGACAAGGAGACGCTTCCGACGGTACCACTTGGGCCTCCAGGGACGTCAGGATGAAGCCGGGGTCACCTCTGCAAGCTGCTGGTACACAGCTACCTGCGAACTGGCCTATGTAGAGTGGTGATAGGTGATGGGAAATGAGGGTAGATGGGAAAGGAAATGAGGTGGATGTGTGTGGGAGAAACCCCTGGCTATGAGGGGGTCTGGGAGGGGGTGTTCCAAGGTGTGGGAGTGGCAGAATGGGGGCTAGAAGGAGGTCTAGGAGGTGGAGGGAGGGAGAGCTGCGAATTTGGTTGGAAGGGAGAGAGGGAAAGGGTATTTGAAAATGGGTTTAAGGGTAGGATTAATTTCTGATCTTGGGGATGTGAAGAGGTGTGTGGGGAAGGTAAAAGGGGGGCTTGGGGAGTGGGGAATTCTCCCTTGAGAGATGAGAGGGTGCTTGGGGAAGGGGAGTGGGTGGTTGGTTGTTGGAGGGTGGAGTGGGGAGTGATGGAATCTCCCTTGGGGCTAGGGTGGAGTTAAGGTGGGGTGGTGGGGAGTTGGAGATGAGTTATTGGAGGGGGGGAAGAGAGAGAAAGGTGGTTAGGAGGGGAGGAGAGAGAAAGGGGCGTAAGTTTTAGAGAGAGAAAGTGGAGGAGAGAGAAAATGGCTTCCTGGAGAGAGAGGTAGAGAGAGAGAGAGGGGAGATAGGGGCTTCTCACCCACTCAATTGGCTTCTCACCAAAAGAAGAAGATTTAAGTTAGACACTAGAAAATTCAAATATTCATTCATTAACTTCAAATGGGGGAGAATGTGGTCTTATATATAGGCAACCCATATTTTACAAAAAGTCCATGACTCTTGCTACAATGACAAATAACCAAGGGGGTAGGGTGCACCCCTGGGCCTAGCCCAATGAATTGGGCCCATTAACTAATCTAATCAACCCTATGACACTTAACTTAGGTAGATGACTCATTAACCTAGGTACATGACTCAAATAAAAGAAAAATTACAATGGCATGACTCAAATAAAAATGAGGAAATATAACATATGACTCAAGATAAATGACTAGACCATGTTGGACAGTTCCGGGGCGAGGAGACGAGCCGTGAGTGTGGGCACGGGAGGTGATGTCCCCATCATACTCTCGGGGTGCAGAGAACTCGACTCCGTCGAGTAAGAGTCCTTCACTCCTCGGAGGGTGTAGAAGTGGTACCGCCCACAATTCTTCCGAACGAGACCGATCCATCCACCTGACGAGATTGCGCTCATACACCTTGCTCCTGGTGGCAGTGACATGTTCATCCAATATTTGCTCAATTCGCTCACGCAGGACTCTCCTAGCTAGTGGACTCTTCTCACGGGTGGGTGCTCTCTCAATGAGGGGAGTGGGCTCAATATCCTCACTAGGTACCACCGTGGGACCCTTATCCACTAGGTCGGCCATGTTGAATGTGGGGCTCACTCCGTACTCCTTGGAAAGATCTAACTCATAGGCATTAGTGCCAATGCGCCTCAGAACCTGGAAGGGACCAGCCCCACGAGGCCTCAATTTTGAGATGGCTCCCGGGGGGAGTCTCTCCGTCCTCCCCATCACAAAGTCACCCACGTGGAATTCTTGGTGATGCCGATAGGAGTCAGCCTGTCTTTTATAAGTCTCATTTTCCTTGCTGATGTGCTTGCGAAGATTTTCATGCAATTTTGTGAATGCTGACATTCTAGGGGTGATGGGTGGACCTGGGCAACCAAAAGTAAACCAATCATGCTTTGACGCTAACAAGACTTTGATGGAATGGGGAGGACCGGGGCAACCATATGTGGACCTATCATGTAATGTTGCTATGTAGACTTTGGTGGGCCTAGGTGGGTCGGGGCACCCGTAGGTGAACCTATTTTGCAAAGTGGTGATAAATGTCAGGGGACCCGGACATCCGTAGATGCTTTTGACATGTGTATGACCAATGTTAAATGAGGGCGGGCCGATACACCCGAATATGAACCAATCATGTATCCTACTTGACATGTGGGTGATATGAACGAGTGGACCCGACTTATGAATCATGCCAAGTGGTGTTGTACGCCAAGACTTATGCACTCTTGTGTCAAAGATGTCTCCTATGTGTGGGCTTTTGCACTTCCATTGGAATGGGTCAAAGGGGTCTAGGAAGGTGGATATCATGAAGTGGGGCACTTCCTCGATCTCTAGGTGGGTGTTGCCTAAGGTCATGGCTCCTTTGGTGTTACATGGGTTATGGATGAGGTGAGCTTGGCCCAACATGGTGGGTGAAGGTAGGAAAGGGTGGGTGGTGAGTGATGTGGGTAGGTCACATGGGTACCCGAGCTCCCAAAGGAAGGGGTCAAAGGGATCATGGAAGGGGCCACCTAGAGAGAGGAACTCCATGTCTTCCAGGTCCGCAAGGAGGGGTGGGTCATTCTTCTCCAATGAAATATTTGGGCTAGAGTCTTTGGTAGGTGGGTCGGCCATGAGGTGATGGTTTGGTTTTCTACCCGATATAAGGAACTCTAATTCGAGGATATGGTCAAGCTCATCAGGTGAGGGGAGGAATAAAAGGAGGTCGCTAGTGTAGCAACCCACAGTGTAAACCGAGGTGATAGACCCAACACATAGGTGTAGGAGGTCAAGGTTCCTAGGTTGGTTGGCCACTGTGGTCAACATGCCGGCCATCTTCATTTGCCAAGCTAGGCCCTTAAGAAGTCCTCCAAAGTTTCCACTTGGTAGTATGATTGGATGGTGGTGCGATAGGAGATGAAGGGCACTATAGGGAGGTGTCTCTCCAAGGGAGGGTAGACATGGGATGTGAGAGGGTGAACTGGTCTCTCCTTTAGCCATCCAACCAAGGACCTACTTATGATGATCTGGCTCCCAATTAGAGGGGTCAACATAGAGTGACGTTCAAAGTGCGAGACTTCTTCCTCAACTTGGGCATGAGTTTCTTTCAAGGTGGGGAGTGATTCCGGGTTGGCATTTATCCCCATGGAATCGGGCATATGGGTCGTGGTCTCCTCTACCAAGGGGGTGGGAAGGTCTTTTGGTGGTAGGGTGACGATGGTTGGTGCATGGCGCACCCGGGGTGGTGGGCAAGGTTGGACTCGGGTTGGCATTGGTAAGGGAAGTAGTGGAGGCTTTGGTTGGAGTTGGATTGGGGTAGGGAGAGGGAGATGGGTTGGTTGAGGGGGTTTGGGTTGATTGGTCTTGGGAGGAGTGTCCCTTTTAGGGGGCGAGGGAGGGGTAGTGGTGGGGACCAAGGGGGCTTGGATAGTGAGGGTTGTGGAAGGGGGTTTTGATTGGGGTGTGGGGACTCTCATGGGGTTAGGTGGGGAGGTGGATGCTTGGATCATTTGGGTCTTAGGGGAGAGGATTTGGTGGCGAAGTGTAGTGATGATGGTTGAGAGGGAATTTGTTGGGAGTGGTGGGGGTGGAGGCCTAAGGGTGGTCTCAAGTTGGCCGGGTGGGAATGGAGGAGTGGTAGTGCTCCTCGGGCTAGGGGTGTTTGAGTAGGAGGGGTGGGAATATTTGGGGATGTATATCTTCCTAAGTTCTACCTTCATCTCTTCCCATGAGTGAATTGGTTCTTGTCTTTCAACCCTCCTTAAGCCCTCTATTCTCCGCCACTTTTCCTTGGCTTGACCTCGAAGTCATCCCTTGGCCTTGAGGACTCTCGCGGGTCCATATACGTACCCAAGTCTCTTCAAAGTACCTTTCTATGGTAGCCTCCCACCTAAGGTAATCACTAGAACATGATCCGTCAAAGATAATATCCCTATCTAGAATGAAGTTCATGGGTGGCGAGTAGGCTAAGTCAGAAATGGCCATGATGAACGGGGGGATGAATGCAATGGCCCTAGGACAAGACTTAGTAGAGACAAGTCTAGAACTTGCTATGATACCAATTGATATGACACACTCTTGGATTTTAGCAAGCAAGCACAATTCGCAATCGAAACGGACCGATAACGGCGGCCACTCACCCGACACTCACAGATGACCCGGGGTAACTCGGGGATGCCGAGTGGAGGCTGTGAGGGCTGCGCCCTTGCTGGTGGAGGGCCAGCAAGGCCAAGGGTTCTCCCGAGGGTATGGAGGCCCAATTCAATAGAGCCGACGTTGTGATAAGGGCACGGGTTGCACTCTCTCCCATGGCGGTCACTCAAACCAATGGGGCTTGAGGATCGGACGCTCACTCTCACGAACCAGCGGAGCTTATGAACTAATATTGAAGGAACAAGGCATCCAAAGGAGAGCAAGGGTAGAGAACTTACTCGATCGGGTTGAAGAAACCAGTCCCGCTCGGAGATGTGGGCGAGCGGGGAAGCGTGGGTTCCCCACACGCCACGCCGGTGTAGCTTGAACCTGTTCAAAGTTTTACACCACTACGCCCCATGCAAGGGGGTTGAACTTGGGGAAAGGAAGCCAAAATTACAATCAAACACTACCTCCCGCAGGGAGGGGCTTTAAGCCGGCGAGGCGGGGAGGGGAAAACTGAAATAGAAGCCAAACGGATGGACGACGCCGGTTCTGCCCGCCCTCTAGAACAGAGGACAGATAGTTGAAGTTGACACTGCTGCAGCCACTCCCGAATTTTGTTATCGATGAGACCAGTGAAAAAATCTTCGGGGTTGGATCAGGTTGACGTCCAATTTTTATGGAATTTCCTGGTTGACGGTGCTGGTCGGGGAAGGGCTGTGAAGAGGGACCCTGAGTTCTGGTCTAGACTGCTACGGTACCACAACAGTTGAAAGAAGAGGCCGCCACGAGCGCTTCTGATCTCTGAATCAAGCGTGGCTATATTTATAAGAATCTTTGTCGAGTCCTCTTCGAGACGAGACCTGCGGTAATTCCAGATGATGTCGGAGAAGATTGGGAGAGCCCAAATAGTGGACAGGGGTCAGTTTAGTCCCAGAGGGGACAGAACTGCGCACTTGGGAAAGAAAAACGAGAAATTACAGCTCCGGATGTCGAACGGGGTTCCACTTCTTGATACTGGAAGTAGACTCGTTGTAGATGATCTCAGCCAAGCACTGTCTCCATATCTTCAAGGTGATGGCCGTGGGTGCCTCTGCAAGCCGCCTCAGGTTGACTGTCTGGTAGCAGATGCGCAGTCCTGCGGTGAAGACTCCTCCGGGCAGCCACGAACTTAGAACGAGACGAGACCACCACCGTCGCGAAGAAGACAGGGAGACACTTCCGACGGTACCACTTGGGCCTCCAGGGACACCAGGATGAAGCCGAGGTCACCTCTGCAAGCTGCTGGTACACTGCTACCTGTGAACTGGCCTGTGCAGAGTGGTGATAGGTGATGGGAAATGGGGGTAGATGGGAAAGGAAATGAGGTGGATGTGTGTGGGGGCAACCCCTGGCTATGAGGGGGTCTGGGAGGGGGTGTTCCAAGGTGTGGGAGTGGCAAAATGGGGGTTGGAAGGAGGTCTAGGAGGTGGAGGGAGGGAGAGCTGCGAATTTGGTTGGAAGGGAGAGAGGGAAAGGGTATTTGAAAATAGGTTTAAGGGTGGGATTAATTTCTGATCTTGGGGATGGGAAGAGGTGTGTGGGGATGGTAAAAGGGGGGCTTGGGGAGTGGAGAATTCTCCCTTGGGAGATGAGAGGGTGCTTGGGGAAGGGGAGTGGGTGGTTGGTAGTTGGAGGGTGGAGTGGAGAGTGATGGAATCTCCCTTGGGGCTGGGGTGGAGTTAAGGTGGGGTGGTGGGGAGTTGGAGATGAGTTATTGGAGGGGGGGAAGAGAGAGAAAGGTGGTTAGGAGGGGAGGAGAGAGAAAGGGGCGTAGGTTTTAGAGAGAGAAAATGGAGGAGAGAGACAATGGCTTCCTAGAGAGAGAAGTAGAGAGAGAGAGAGAGAGGGGAGATAGGGGCTTCTCACCCACTCAATTGGCTTCTCACCAAAAGAAGAAGATTTAAGTTGGACACTAGAAAATTCAAATATTCATTCATTAACTTTAACTGGGGGAGAATGAGGTCTTATATATAGGCAACCCATATTTTACAAAAAGTCCCTGACTCTTGCTACAATGACAAATAACCAAGGGGGTAGGGTGCACCCCTGGCCCTAGCCCAATGAATTGGGCCCATTAACTAATCTAATCAACCCTATGACACTAAACTTAGGTAGATGACTCATTAACCTAGGTGCATGACTCAAATAAAAGGAAAATTACAATGGTATGACTCAAATAAAAATGAGGAAATACAACATATGACTCAAGATAAATGACTAGACCATGTTGGACAGTTCCGGGGCGAGGAGACGAGCCGTGAGTGTGGGCACGGGAGGTGATGTCCCCATCATACTCTCGGGGTGCGGAGAACTCGACTCCGTCGAGTAAGAGTCCTTCACTCCTCGGAGGGTGTAGAAGTGGTACCGCCCACAATTCTTCCGAACGAGACCGATCCATCCACCTGACGAGATTGCGCTCATACACCTTGCTCCTAGTGGCAGTGACCTGTTCATCCAATATTTGCTCAATTCGCTCACGCTGGACTCTCCTGGCTAGTGGACTCTTCTCACGGGTGGGTGCTCTCTCAATGAGGGGAGTGGGCTCAATATCCTCACTAGGTACCACCGTGGGACCCTTATCCACTAGGTCGGCCATGTTGAATGTGGGGCTCACTCCGTACTCCTTGGAAAGATCTAACTCATAGGCATTAGTGCCAATGCGCCTCAGAACCTGGAAGGAACCAGCCCCACGAGGCCTCAATTTGGAGATGGCTCCCGGGGGGGGTCTCTCCGTCCTCCCCATCACAAAGTCACCCACGTGGAATTCTTGGTGATGCCGATGGGAGTCAGCCTGTCTTTTATAAGTCTCATTTTCCTTGCTGATGTGCTTGCGAAGATTTTCATGCAATTTTGTGAATGCTGACATTCTAGGGGTGATGGGTGGACCTGGGCAACCAAAAGTAAACCAATCATGCTTTGACGCTAACAAGACTTTGATGGAATGGGGAGGACCGGGGCAACCATATGTGGACCTATCATGTAATGTTGCTATGTAGACTTTGGTGGGCCTAGGTGGGTCGGGGCACCCGTAGGTGAACCTATTTTACAAAGTGGTGTGGGAGATAAAATTTATTAAGAATATATATCTTTTATTATGGGTTTATTTGGTTTATTTATTAGTGGTTTATTTACGTAGGGCGTGCCAGTCATTGAGTGACAAATTTGTTATGCGCACCGTCTGACTAACCAGACGATTATAGGTGATCGTGTCGGGACCCAAAACCCGCCGCACGATGAAGGCTACGGCGTTAATTACATCTCTCCAGAAGAGAGAAAACCCTTGATTAATCGCCAAAATAGTGAGGCCATGGGGCCCGTAGAATATGTAAAGGATGTGATTGCATGCAAGCACACAATATGGTAGTATTTGTTTATTAGGCCAGCTCCTGGTACGAGGCGGAGAACCTAGGTCCGAGGACCATCATCACGCATAGCGAAAGTCTCCGGCCGGGCGTAACCCGACCTTCCGCTAATCACCATTCGATATACCGGAGAGTCAGATCATGCAGACATGCAAGGTGGTTAGTGTTATTGTTTATTGCCTATTTGGCCATTTATCTGTAAATTTAAAGAAGACTTTGGCAATCCCTGTCACTCGCAGGGCTGTCAATTAGTCATTGCCTTTTTATTTTGAGACTGCACATAGCGTTACAGTGCATACATATGGGCCCGTGAGGTGGGCCGAGTATGGCCGTATTCAGGCAGACTCGTGTATCATCGGGACAATGTATGCCAGGGTATGGCAAATTTGATATTTGAAAATGAGGGACGCGGTTAAAACCCGGTCAAAACAAATTAGATTCAGCGGCTTATTGGCCCGAGACAAGGTCATGTCGTGACCATAGTGGGATTAATCCCGAGGTGCAGACACGACCTGTCGAGGACATCATTAGTATTCCATACTCGGAGTCTAGAGGAGGTGAGAGCTCCGGAGGGGACACGGCTATGTTCATTATTCTTTATTTATTCTTGTTATTATTTTGAATGCATGAATGTAATTTATTTATTATTTATTTGTTTATTTGGTTTTATTTTATTATTTTTTATTTTATTATTTTTATTTTATTTTATTGGATGCATGCATCTTTTATTTCTTTTATGGACATTGATTTGGCAATTATTCATTAGTCAATTCTTTGTTGTTTGTTTATCATTTGTTTATCATTTTATATTATTATTATTATTATTATTTATTTGACCATGATTTATTTATTGTGTTTTCTTTTATATTTCTCACTTTTACTTTCTCCCTCCTTTTTTATATCCTTTCCCCTTTATTGTTTGTTTGTTTTTATTTTAACAACTTTCTTTATTTCCCCATTTTTAGATGAGGGTCTTTATTATTCATTTTTCTTATATATACACATTAGATATGAGGGTTGGACGTATATGTTGGTGTATGTTGTTTGTGTTAGTTTTATTGTGTTTTATGTAAAGCATGTGCATGTGTGTGTTAAAGTATATGCATGTGTGTGTTACGTGTTTTACGCAAAGAGCATGCATGTGTTTATGTGTGAGTTGTTGAGTGTGTGTTACGTGTTACGTGTGTGTTGAATATGAAGTGAGATGGCAGAGGGGAAAGCATGCACAGAAGATAAAACGGCGTGCATGTGTGCATATGGTTAAAACGATGTGGCCATATATGAAGTTTGAAACGGCGCGCATTTGGTTTTGGCCTTATTTAAAACGGCGTGGGTTTGGATGAAACTTCGTGGTTAAAACGGCGTGCAAACGTGTGAGCACGTCGGATAACGGCATTATTCTTTTTGTTTCATTTATTTTATTTTATTTTGTTTTATTTATTTTATTATTTATTATTATTATTTTTAGTTGTTGTTTGTTTATTTTATTATTTTTTATTTCATTTTTTATTCATTTTTTTTATATTCTCGGTTTTACAAATGGTTAATCCAGCAGCATCTCCCCTAAACTCGGGGTGTCTGGGAAAAGTGGAGGCATACCCACGGAATGGGGTAAGCTCCTTAAAGGCCGGGAGGCCAGACACGGTGACCAACGGACCCGAATGGACGGAGACCCCGAAGGCGAGCCTACGCGGGATACCGTTGTGTCCATGGGTTATCCAAATCGGGACAGTGTTCGCCATTAAGACGGTTTAATATTAACTCGGAGAGTGATCATTTAAAACGGCATGAGGAACAAAGCCTTAAAACGGCGCGGTTGAACCGGCGTGGAACGCTTAGGAAAAGGGCTTAAAACGGCACGGGGAACCGTAGGTGTAGGCTTAAAACGGCACCACAAAAGGTGAAAAGGAGGATGTTAAAACGGCACCACAAAAGGTGAAAAGGAGGAGGTTAAAATGGCGCCACGGGAGGTGAAGAGGGGAGGTTAAAACGGCGCCATGGAAGGTGAAGAGAAGGCCTTTAAAACGGTGCCACAAACGGTGGAGAGGGGGAGGCCTTAAAATGGCATGCCCCTTCGAGGGCGCGCCGTTTAAAGCCACGCCGTTTGCCAGTGGCGCCGGTTTAGCCCTGTTTCACGGAAACCGAGGTTCTATTGGTTTATTTTTGGACTTATTAAGATGTTTTGGAAGATTTTGAAAGTTTATTGAGTCAGTCATTCATCGGATCGGTCCCAGGCCGTCCGGAAATCAATCATAGGCCCGCGCAAGGTTCACACTCGAGCGCGGCGACTGTTCCGAGTCAGGTCGGTTAGTTTATTAAATGGTTTATTTAACTCATTCGAGCTGAAATTTCGGCAGCATCTCCCCGTCCCGGAGGACTTGTCGGGAAAAAGCGGGGAGTACTCACGAGACGGAGCAACCCCTAAAAGCCGGGTGGCACAACGGCGGCCGGCAAACCCGAACGGATAGGAAAACCCCGAGGGCTAGCCTACTAGGGGCACCAAGTCCGTGGGTGGATAGTAGACGGGTAGCGCGACTCATAACGGGAGCGAAGACCCCGAGGGCTAGCCTACGAGGGGCACGCGACCCGAGTCGGTACCACGTCTAAGTCGGGACGATCGATAGAGAGGGAAAACCCGAGGGCCAGCCTACAAGGGGCACCCATCTCACGGCCACCACAAGGTCCAT
This sequence comes from Amorphophallus konjac, assembly GCA_022559845.1. Taxonomy (NCBI): domain Eukaryota; kingdom Viridiplantae; phylum Streptophyta; class Magnoliopsida; order Alismatales; family Araceae; genus Amorphophallus; species Amorphophallus konjac. Next base: position 222,225,381 of record CM040119.1, read on the forward strand.
TAAGACGGTGGATTTAGATCTGTTGGTTTCGACCCATATTAATATCCACTCATTAGCCCACAGGAAATTCATCACTAACAGACGGATCCCTGTAGACAGAGTGATATCATGGTGAAACATTGGGGAATGTTCCCCTCTCCCCGGTCACCAAATCTCTCGAGAGAACAGTAACACGGCGTGGATGTAGATCGTACTCAGTTAGCAAACTGATTATGATACCTATAGATATATATATATATATAGGGGTTAACATGTTAACAGAGTGATTACCGAGCTAACGCTGGGAAGACCATGATGCAGGGAAGCCAAGCATTAAGCTTATAGGGGTGGCCTCATTGCCTTCTGTTCATGATCAGGAACGAAGGGGGGACAAGAGGACTGCCCCAAGATCAATCAGGGAGACACACATGCATACATCTCTGGCGATGAAACCCTCAACATTCCAACGGAAAGAACCCCGGGGAGAGGGGAGATTGCTATAGCCCATGGTGTACCAGGGCATATCCGGCGTCGGAGAAGACGGGTACGGAAATAATATGCACAGGGAAACGATTAAATACACGGATAGAGGAAAGATGAGTAACTGGGAAAGATGGAAACGGCACCGAGCACAACCACAGTTCATCCATTCGATGCACAGTGAGTGGGGATATATATATATAGTACGTTCATTCCGGCGCCGGCACTGTTGCGCGGCGCCGTCCCACTAGCCACAGAAAGAAAACGCAGGGGGGGGGTGAGAAGAGATGATGCAGGGGAAAGCGAACAACATTGATCCCTCGACTCATTAGTGCATTTGTGTACACCATTCATTCCATCAATAAGGAAAGACATACATATTGCATACATCGGCGCCGGCGTTGTCGCTCGGTCGTCGTTAACATCGAGTGAAAGAGGAAGTCACAAGGGAGAAAATGGGTAGTAGAGATGGTGAGGGGGGAGATAGGCTCGTATCATCGCCTCTCCCCCCCTCACTTACATTATATCAGAAGAGAGAAACCAAAGAGAATCGTCGGAAGAAACCCGTGGAACCCACCTAAGCTTCTTCTCCAAAACAGAGTATCGGATGATGGGATTCTCTTCTCCGGCTCCGGAGATATTCAGGCGAGCAGACGGGCAAGAAGGCGGTGAGGGCCCTCAGTGGAAACCATGCTTCTCCCCCAAGGTCCCCCCCTCCCTCGGACGAACGGGCTCTGATTGGCTCTCTTCAGATCCTTCTCTCGTATTGGCTCTTTCTATTTTTTCTTCTCTTCCTCCTCTTCTTAGTTGGTCGAACAAGTGTTGCTTTATAGCAACTAGTTAATCCGGCGCCACGGAGGGGCGCGCCGGTGAACATGGCGCCGGGGAAGGAGCTTCTGCAAAGCTTTTGCGCACCGGAATTGGTTGCGCCGGGGAAATGTTCCCCAATTGGTTTTGGCACGCCGGAATTGGTGGCGCGTTTTAAGGGGCGCCGATGACCTTTCGTGCGCCGTTTTAGCTTGTTTGCTCGGCGCGGGTCAGCCGATGGGTCCGGGGATGGTTCTGGAAGCCCCCGTTGACTCTTCCTCTCGCCACGGTCCTTGGAAAACCTTGACGGGGAATTGACGAAGCTCTTGATACGATGAATGGCCTTAATCAGAACTTCGTGTGTATTCAGCTCGAGCACGCGGGTCTTCCGCTCACATGGCCTTCGGTACAACAATTTGTGATGCCAGGCCGGCTTCACTTGTATTTGTATCTTTTTTGTTGCTTCTTCGGGGATGGTCCTGAATACTCTTCTGAGCTCTCGGACCTTGCTTTAGCGGCTGTTCATTGAAGCCGAGCATCTTTTCTTTTCTTCTTTTCTATGGTCTCATCTTTGTTCGGCTTCCGCCATTCTTTTTCTTCTTTTCTTTCTTTTCTTCTCTGTCGGCACATGAGCACCAGGTCAGAACTCACGACCTGCAGAAGCAGAAGTCAGGAAGTATTAGGAATATTTTTAGTGTCAACAAATGCCCCCCACCCGCGGGTTTCCCGACAGAAAGGCGAGGGAGCGGGGCCTGCGGGTGTAGTCCATTGCCCGTTTGAAAATATTGCCTGGGTCTTTTTATTATTTATTCCATTTCTATTCATCATCATTCATTCATTTCTTATTTCATCATTCATTTTTATTATCTTTTTTTATAACCTCATCCAAGCACGTAGGCACTCATCGACTGCAAGCATAGAGTAGATATATGGAGTATAGTTCCCCTATAGCAGGGATAGGATAAGGACAACGCCCATGATTCATGGACAGAGTGCGGCTCACGAAGCACAACTAAGGTAGATGTGCATACGTAAAGGGGATGCCGTGTAGAATATATGCATAGCATGAACCACAATCTACACCTAGGACTATTCCTCCATAGTGTGAAAGTGTAATTATATGGGTAGTGAACCCTAGACATAGGGACGTGCAGACGTTCTGGGTAACACTAGAGGATTACTTTATCGCCTGCACGCACATTCGGGGCTCTCAACTTTTGGTAGCTTCGCACAACTCCCTTATCTATTTCTTGATTTTGGGCTTCACCGTTCGGCGCGAGTTTCCTCATGTATCTCAATGGGGATTCCCGGCTACTAGGATTCGTCCTTTATTATGATACTATTGTAGATTTCACCGTTTGACACGAGTCTCCTCATATGTCTCAATGGGGATTCCCGGCTACTAGGATTCATCCTATATTATGGTTTTATGATAGATTTCACCGTTTGACGCGAGTTTCCTCATGTGTCTCAATGGGGATTCCCGGCTACTAGGATTCATCCTTATTTTAATTGTGGAGTTTGTTGCACCGTTTTCGTGCGAGTCTCCTCATTTGTTTCAGTGGGGATTCCCGGCTACTTGGATTCACATTCCACTTATCACTATCATCATTTTTTTTCTTTTTTTTTAAAGGGGGTAGGCAGCTTTTTCCTCACGGTCACCCTTTACGCGAGTGTAGAGATTTGAGCATCCACGAAGTGTTAAGAAGAATTTACGACGTCCCTATGGCTAAGGACCATTGCTCATATTGTGCGCAAAGTGTGAGAGTTTCGCCAAGGGTATATCATGCGAGTTGTGCTAGCAACATGGCTACGACTCTTCCCCTAGCCGTATGCACTCACCGAGAATTGGCTTTTCGTTCCTTAATGTATGCAGTGACGCACACATATCCTGAATCAGGGCAACGTTATTTAGCAAAGGAGTACGCGGCCTTAGAAATTTGAAGGAAGCGTATTAATATTATATTTCAGGCAGACATGCACGTGAGGCAGACAAGCACACAAATCACGCCATGATTATCATTTTTCCTTCTGTTCTTTTTTTTTCTTCTTCTTCCTGCTCTTTTTTTTTCTTTCTTTCTTCTTCTTCTTCTTTTTTTCTTCCTTTACTCTCTTTTTTTGTTTCTTTCTCTTCTTTTTTTCTTCTATTTTTTTGTTTTCTCCTTTCTAAAGGGCTTAATGGGCATGCCCGCAATGATTCTGGCGTCGGGAGCCCGATGCCATGGCATTGGAGAGAAGGTGTCATATGTGATGGTAAATCCCTAGAGGGATCACGGGTTGGTATGAAACCAAAGGAGGTCTTTTCGTTCGTTAGCTCGGACAATAGTTCCGAGCCAAGGGTAAGAGGTTTGTTGGCTTAGACCAAAGGTCATGACGCCGGATGACTTGGCTTAGACGTAAGGTCATGACGCCAAGGGGGAATATGTAATGGCTTAGACATAGAGTCATGACGCCGTATAACTTGGCTTAGGCGTAAGGCCATGATGCCAAGGCAGAACATTTAACGGCCTAGACATAGAGTCATGATGCCGTACAACTTGGCTTAGGCGGAAGGCCATGACGCCGAGGCAGAATATTTAACGGCTTAGACGTAAAGTCATGACGCCGTACAACTTGGCTTAAGCGGAAGGCCATGACGCCAAGGTGAAATATTTACCGGCTTAGGCGAAAAGTCATGACGCCGAACAACTTGGCTTAGGCGGAAGGCCATGACGCCAAGGCAGAATATTCACCGGCTTAGGCAGAAAGCCATGATGCCAGACGAGGATATTTAACGGCTTAGACAAAAAGTCATGACGCCGTACAACTTGGCTTAGGCGGAAGGCCATGACGCCAAGGTAGAATATTTACCGGCTTAGGCGAAAAGCCATGACGCCGGCCAAGGATATTTAACGGCTTAGACGTAAAGTCATGACGCCGTACAGCTTGGCTTAGGCAGAAGGCCATGGCGCCGAACAAGGATATTTAACAGCTTAGACATAAAGTCATGATGCCGTACAACTTGGCTTAGGTGGAAGGCCATGACGCCAAGATAGAATATTTACCAGCTTAGGCGGGAAGCCATGACGCCGGACAAGGATATTTAACAGCTTAGACGTAAAGTCATGACGCCGTACAATAATATTTTTTGTTGGTTAATGTGCCAGCCTAGACGAAAGGTCATGATGCTGACGAATGGTCTGTACATCGGCCTAGACGGCAGGTCATGATGTCGATGATAGAAGGGGTCTTTTGTTGTCCAACTGGATGGAAGGGCAGAGCCACAGGTAAAAAGGGTCTTTTTGTTTTCGGCCGGACGAAAGGCCCAAGCCGATGGTGAAGGTGTCTTTTTGTTGTATGGTCGGACGGAAGGTCCGGACCAAAGGTGAAAGGGTCTTTTTATTGACCGACTGGACGAAAGATCTGAGCCAGAGGTGGAAGGGTCTTTTTATTGACCGACCGGACAGGAGGTCCATACCAAAGATGAAATATTGATGTTGACCTGACGGGATGTCAGACTTAACAAACCTTGCCTAGGCGGTATGTCTAGGAAAGGGCAGAAATAAAGCATTGTTGTCGTCTCGACGTCATGTCGAACACGACCAACCTGGAAGAGACGAAGGGTCCGGGCCAGGGCAGAATATGGCCGTTGACTTGACAGACTTGTCAAAGTCAACTAACTTGGAAAAGGCGTAAGGCCTGAACCAAAGGCAGAACACAATATAGGTGTTGACTTAACGTTCTATCAAACTCAACAAAGTTGGCGAAGGCGGGTGGCCTAAACCAAGAGCATCATATAGGATAGGTGTTGACTCGATGGAATGTCGAAGTCAACGAACTCGGTGAAGGCGTGGGGCCTAAGCCAAGGGTATAATGTGGGATAAGTGTTGACTCGACGTCATGTCAAAGTCAACAAACTTGGCGAAGGCGTGATGCCTAAGCCAAGGGTAGGATATAGGGCATAAATGTTGACTCAACGTCCTGTCGAGGCCAATGAACTTGGCAGAGGCGTAAGGCCTAAGCCAAGAGAAGAATATAGGATATGTGTTGACTCGACGTCCTGTCGGAGACAACAAACTTGACAGAGACATGAGGTCTAAGCCAAGGGCATAATGTAGGATAGGTGTTGACTCGACGGAATGCCGAAGTCAATGGGCCCTACCCTGATAGAAGGTTTGTGGCGAGGGTAGACCAGAACGCAGACATATAAGAGGCCCAGACCCAGGGCTAAATATCAATGTCAACCCTGACGAAGTGTCGGAGTCAACCAACCTCGCTCAGACGGAAGATCTGCAACAAGGGTATACTGTGTAGATGAAGATGTCAACCCGATGTCATGTCGAAGCAGACCAACTTGGCGAGGACGTGGGGTCTAAGCCAAGATAAAATATGGACGTTGACCCGTGGAGATGTCGGGATCAACAAACCTTGCTCAGACAGAAGGTCTAAAACAAAGTACAGGAATCTTATTGGTTTATTAGTTTAGATTGGTTGAGTTTATTGATTTGATGAGTCGATTGACCTGTTGGGTTTATTAGGTCTGTTGGATTTTATCGATTCCATTGGGTTTATTTATTTGTTTGGTTTTATTGGGTTTATCGGGTTTGTTAAGTTTATTGATTTACTGAGTTTATTGAATTTTTTTTGAGTTTATTGAATTTTTTTTGGGTTTCTCGATTTATTGAGTTGATTGATTTTGCTTAGCTTATTGGATTTATTGAATTGTGTTGGGTTTATTAAATTTATTTTAAATCATCATCTTCCTTTTTTTAATTCATTTTCATCATTCATTTTTTTATTCATTTCTTTCTTCTTTTCATTTCCTTTTTTTGTTATTATTATTTTGTTATTATTTGTTGTTTTTTTTTTGCTGGGCTCCCCGACGCAGTCTCGTCTGTGATGCGGGATATTTTGTCCGGTGGGACTATTGATGAATTTGACTATTTATTCTATTGGTGGGGCTAGGGATTGATGTCCAAGAGCCCGGCGGGCCTGGCGAGGGCGGAGTGCCACTAGGCCAAGGAAAGGGTAGCTCGGTCAGGGCGGAGTGCCACCAGATCGAGGAAAGGGTAGCTCGGTCAGGGCGGAGTGCCACCAGACCGAGGAAAGGGTAGCTCGGTCAGGGAAGAATGTCACTAGACCGAGGAAAGGGTAGCTCGGTCAGGGCGGAGTGCCACTGGACCAAGGTGAGGGTAGCTCGGTCAGGGCGGAATGCCACTAGACCAAGGAAAGGGTAGCTCGGTCAGGGCGGAGTGCCACTGGACCAAGGTGAGGGTAGCTCGGTTAGGGCGGAGCGCCACTAGACCAAGGAAAGGGTGGCTTGGTCAGGGCGGAGTGCCACTGGACCAAGGAAAGGGTAGCTCGATCAGGCAGAGTGCCACTAGACCAAGGTAAAGGTAGCTCGGTCAGGGCGGAGTGCCACTAGACCGGGGAAAGAGTAGCTCGGTCAGGGCGGAGTGCCACTGGACCATGGTGAGGGTAGCTCGGTTAGGGCGGAGCGCCACCGAACCAAGGTGAGGGTAGCTCGGTTAGGACGGAATGCCACCAGACCAAGGAAAGGGTGGCTCGGTTAGGGCGGAGTGCCACTGGACCAAGGTGAGGGTAGCTCGGTTAGGGCGGAGCGCCACCAAACCAAGGTGAGGGTAGCTCGGTTAGGGCGGAATGCCACTAGACCAAGGAAAGGGTGACTCGGTCAGGGCGGAGTGCCACTAGACCAAGGTAAAGGTAGCTCGGTCAGGGCGGAGTGCCACTAGACCAAGGAAAGGGTTTTATGAATCCTACCCAGTAGGACAAAGGATAATTTTGGGGCTCGGTGAGGGCGGAGTACCTCAGGCCAAGGAAGAGGGCTTTATGAATCCTACCCAGTGGGATGAACCTTATTTTCGAGCTTGGCGAGGGCGGAGCACCTTAGGCCAAGGAAAAGACTTTGTGGACCCAGCCCGATGGGACAGAAGGTAATTTTCAAGTTCGGTTAGGGCAGAGCGCCTCCGACCAAGGGAAAGCTTTTGTGGGCTCGGCCCGACGGGGCTGATGGGCAAATTTTGAGCTTGACAAGGGCAGAGTGTCTTATGCCAAGGAAATAGGAGATTTTATTGGGCCGACATTGGACAAGGAATCCAAACCGGCATTGATAGGAGAGTCCCATGGGACAAATATGGCATTGTTGTGGCTGAATGCCGAAAGGTCATGAGAGTGCATTGGCTGGGAGCGTAGGTCCCAGATCAAGGGTGGAATGTTAGTCCCAGTGGGACGAGTGGCAAATATCTCCACGGGATAGGAGGGTGGTAAGGCATCATGAATTTTGGTTGGACCAGGGGTGCTGAGATAGGCTGTTAGAAGCCGAAAGGCATTTATTTGCTGGCTTGGTAAGGAGCCGAGGGTGTAGCTGACTCAGTAAGGATTATTCTTTTCATTCCCTAACAGGGTTTGGACACGTATTTGAAACGGGAGGCCTTGTGGCCAATGAAGGTTCTTTAGCGTCGGTGGGACTATTGATTAACATGATCCCCCTAGGAGATATTGAGTGACAGCTATGCATTAGATCAACAACTATCTTCTTTGTCATTGATTTCTTTAGGAGATGCTCCAACTAGCTTCGGTTCGGACCTCCGGCGCTTACGCCAAATGCCATCCTCTTGACGCTTGTTCTTAGAAGCTGCAGTTGCAGGGTCCTCCCACCTCCACAGATGATGTAGTCATTTCATTATTCCTTGGGTATTCGCCATGCAATGCTACTAAAGAGTCTTCTGCCTATGGGGAGGATGGGGAGGCCTTGCTGACCTTATAAGTTCCATTCTTCTTTTCTTTTACATTCATTTTTGAACGGACAACTCGGATGGCGCCGACAGTACAGCGCAGTGTAGAGCCGTCACTCTTCATCCATTTATTTTTAAACAGACCAAAGTGGGTGCATAGGAGAGCGCTCACCCTCTCAGAGAGGGGATAAGTGGTTCGCTCCACCACGCCAACCCCACAATGGTAGTTTCTTATTTGGCACGGACCAAGACATGGGGGGGGGGGAGTGACATCTCCCTTGACAGATGCAGCCATCCAGGCCTCCTTCAAAAGAATTTTTTTCTCTTCTTTTTTTTGTGCCTGCCCACAGAACAAGACCTTTCCTTTTTTTTCCTTTTCTCTTTTTTTTGCTTCATTTGTCATTCTTCTTTTATTGGCAAGCATCCGCATTCAAGCTATGCGGGCCTGCTAGACGTCGGCTTCAGCCAGATTTGCGAGGAGCGGTTGAGGCGGTAACGCCGCGCGGGGCTGCTCTTTTAAGGACAGAGATTTGATGAGGGCACGGTGGGTCCACCTTATACTCACCCATCTGTAGTTCGCCTTTCTTGATTAGGCCTTCAATAATGTCCTTGAACACATAGCAATCCTCAATGGGATGCCCCATCACTTGGTGATAAGGACAGAATCGTGGATCGTCTTTTCTTTCGGCATCGCCTGCCTTCTTTGGCTCTGGAAGAGCTACTTTGCCGTATTCACGGGCCCACTCAAAAAGTGCCCTAGTCTTGTCCTTTGGAAAGGAATACAGTTTCATCGTTTTGTCCCTTAAGGAGGGCCCTTGCTTTGCCGGATCGGCGGAAGATGCCTCTTTCATTTTCTTCTTTTGTTGCTCGAAGGCTTCAAAATTTGAGGTGCAAACTTCTTCCTCTGCCGAAGGCTTGTTGATTGGTTTATTCTTTTGTCTCAAGGCCGTATAAGACAAGCAAGGCCTTGCCAGAACTGCTTTGGCATTAGCTGCAATGTCGCCTAGTTGTTCGAAGGTCGTGACTTCAATGTCAATGACCCATCGTAGAATTTCTATTCTCAAATTTTCTTTGCAGATTTGAATAGAGTCCCCGTAGCTCGGTGGATGTCTGCATCTTTCATGGAGATTCCTCCACCTTCTTATGTAGTCCATGACAGACTCATTATCTTTTTGTTTGGCTGTTTGTAATTCGGCCTCGGTGACTTCCCCTTCGGCCGCCTTCGTATTCATTGTTTGCTTTGCCTTCAGCTCGTCTGACTGCATGCACGGTCTCATTGGCACCATCTTCGGAGATGCTTTAGTTGCCCCCTGACGTGCTCGGGAGATTGTGTGCTTGAGTGGTTGAGGGAGGATACCCCCTGTATGATCATGTGCTACTCGGGGTATGACTGGCCGTGCTGATGCTTCAAGTGAGCTAGCACTACCTTGTGTCGCCTCATGTAGATGTCCTACCAGTTGCGGCATAGGTGGACTTAGATTCAATTCATTCAGTTGCCTTTGCAGCATTTCAAATTCCTGCTGCTTCTGGTTTAGCAGTGCCATCACAGCGGGGCCTTGCCAAGAGGGGCCGGGAGTGCTATCTTGCACCTCCGGTCTGACTAGGGTGAGTGGCATCCCGTCATTATTGTTGGACGCGCTCGGTTTCTTCGAGATGAACTCCCTGGGTTTTATACCTTCGAATGGAGGAGGAGCGTGGTATTGCCCCCCCTTGTTGGCTGACGGGTGTCTTGATATCCTTCCAGGTCTAACAGCATGATGGGAGGCAGAAGCTTTAGCATGGTTTGCTCCTTTTGGCATAAAGTAAATTTCTTCATCTTCTTCATCAGCAGCTTGAGCCGCACTAGACGGTGCTGGCAGCATGTTACAAGAGAGAGCAACATCTCTTATTTTAACTTTTGTATTCTCGCTTTCCTTCTCCCATATGGCTGGCATCTGCCCCCGTAGTGGCTCATTCGGTGCATTGAACACCCTTGCCTTTTCTTTAATTCTTTTTGTTAGCCCGTGAGATTCATTGCATCTTTGAGGGGCATGCTTCTTGAGCTGCATAGGTCGACTCTTGAGCTGCTCATGCTTATCAAGCCCACTTATAATAGCTTGTGGGCGCTCCATGGCTGAGCTAGCATCTTCATGTTCCCGCGACGGGGTTTGTTTCTTCTCTTTATTGTCAGTTGACCCCTTGATAGCCGTTGGAGAGGCTGTTTGAAGGCGGGCAGAGACTGCAAGAGGCAGAGTAGGCTAGTCCATGTCTCCACTAACATGGACTCTCGGAACCGGAAGGGATACTGATCTTGTTCGTTCCTTTATTGACGATGTTTGCCAATTTCTTCGCTTTTCTTCCGGCACTAGGGCACAGTCTTCACTGTTGTGCTGGCTGCAAGCCTCCGGCGCTTCTTCGGGCGACTGTTGGCATACAGATATCATGTTAATTGATTCCTCCCGAGTGGGCTCTCCATGCGGGCATGGAGGATCAACTCTGTTCTCCCCCATTTGTAGCTCTCCTCTTTTTATTAAGCCTTGGGCGATGTCTTTGAATATTTGGCAATCTTCAATAGGGTGCCCCAAGATTTGATGGTAGGGGCAGAAGTAAGGATCATCTCTTCTTCTGACATCATCAGGTCTCTTTGTCTTCGGAAGCCTGATTTTGCTATATTTGACAGTCCACTCGAACAATGCTCGAGTCCGATCCCGGGGGAAGGCATAGAGCTTCTTTGCTTTGTTCTGCAGAGGATGACTCTCTCAACATTCAGCAGGTTCATTGAGAGGAGGATCGTGCACCCATTTATGCCTTTTCGCCGTGAGGCTGATAGCATGAACCGCTTTCAGTATCGGCCGTTTATTAACCTGCTTGGCTTCATAACTTGAGTCAACAGAAATGGAGGGATATTTTGTGAAGAAATCTTCAACCTCTGTGGCAATATCACTTAATCGGTCAAAAGATCGAATTTCTATTCCAATCATCTTTTCTAGAATCTCTTTCTTTAGATTTTATTTACATATTTGTATTGCGTCTTTTGGATGCGGAGGACGCCGACACCTCATGCTGAGATCCTCCCATCTCTTGATATATTCTGCAGCAAGCTCGTCATCTTTTTGTTTGGTCGCCAATAACTTGGCCATGGTCACCTCCGTCTCGGCGACGTGGAATCTTTCAGTGCATTTCTGCTACATGTCTGGCCAGTCGTGGATAGACCCGGCTGGCAGGTCAGAGTACCATTCAAAAGCAGGTCCTGTCAATGAAGACCCAAAGAACTTGAGCATGTACGACTCGTCTGCCGCCAAGTCACCCATGACGGATATATATTGTGCAACATGCTCTTTCGGGGAGCCCTGCCCGTTGTATTTGTCAAATTTTGGGAGTTTATTGACGCCGGGTGGCAATCTTTTGGCAGCATGGTAGGTTGGATATGGTACTTCATATATGTCAAAGGGGGCATAGTCATCACCACCCCTCTTTGGCAGTCTTGCCTCGATCATCTGCTCCACCATCAACTTATTTAGCATAGATGGCTCTTCTAGTTGAGGGCAGAGGTGGGTGGGCTGCATCAATAATGCGGCCGAAGTCATAGCATTGGATGGCAAAGGTTCTGACAGGGGAGCCTGCCGCTGCATTTGGGGAGGCATTAGCCGTGCTGGCTGAAGCCATTGAGAATAATGCTGGGGAGTGGCCCAGTTTTGATCAGCAGTTTGTAGAACGACTGGTGAAGGAGCGCCCCCGGGGTTAAAACCTTCCTGTGATGGCCCATTTTGTGCCCCCAGTTGCTCGGGTGCTACAACATGCTCAGTCTTTTCATTTAATTTACTCTTCAGCAGCTTTATCTCCCGCTGATATCCTCGCAGCAACATCAGGACGGCGGGGTCTGTGGCTGTTTTATTACTGACGTCTTCGAGTTTATTATTGGAGGCACACTCAATTGGAGGAGACGGAAGTACTCCTTCTTCTTCAGATGCCACCACCGTGGTCGCGGTGGTAGCGAGGTCTTCATCAGCAACCTGCTTGTCCTTTGTGGCTTGCAGTAGCTCAGCCTCAGCTTTGTCCCGTCTTGTCATCGGGTCTTTTCTTCCAGCAATCTCGGCCGACTCTTCTTGTTCATTTGGCGGGATGTCAGGTGTACTCATTACCCCTGTCATATTGCAAGTAAGAACTTGCATTCTTCTTTTGTGCTTTCTAACTCCACCTCGGGCCTGACGGGAGAAAGTCGGCTCTTCATATATAGAAGCTCCTTTCATCTTTTCATTTTGTGGAGGCCTTTCAAGGCTTCTAGCTTTGGCTCGCCTCCCCTCTTCATTCACCTCAACCGGTGACATCTTGTCTTTTTCTTCCTCTTTGGCCCTGATGACTCGAAGCGACCTTTGCCAACCCATGATGGGACCTCCAAAGCCATGGAAATATTCCCGGACCATCCTTATTGTGTCTTCCCGACAGCATTCAGTAGATATGGCAGAAGGCAGCACTTGGATTCGGGCTGACGGCATGTATGAAAGCCGTGTCAGTTTGGCCACTTGATCGGAATTCCCTAATGATTTGGAGATATGGGCTTGTCTTGCGGAGACCCCGATGGTGGGTGAAGAGATCACAACCATGGTATCTTCTGCACGTGCAGCCCTTTTGCCCCCTCTTTTGGGGACATCAGCAGAATTGTTGAAATTCTGCGAAGCCGGTGTAGTGTTTCGGGTCTTCTTAGGAACCCAGACTTGTCTGAACTTTAGCAGTTTCGGGGTTTGCCTCCCTTGCTTGTTATCATTAAAATTCACCCTTCGACTTGCTAGCACTTGGAAGGTGTTGTGAGTAGGCACAGTCGGGATGATCCGATCTGGCAGAACTTCGGCACCGCGACCATTGAAGTAGACTCGGATCCCCCCGATCAACACGGACTTCCCAGAGGCTGAAAGTTGGCTTCGAGGATCAGCAGCAATTCTTCCTCTGGAGCTCTTCTTGTTGCCTCCAGCCAGCTTCTTCTCATGTGCCGCAGTTAGACAAACAGTATGGTGGATGTGGCAGCTCACGATCACCGGAGTTTTCAGTAGAGTTTCGTTAATTTGTCCCTCACTTCGGCGGGCCGCAGCTTTGTTGTTCTTCAGCTCGGCAGGTCCAGAACTCTCCACGTCTAGGAGATCCGCGAATGCAACTCCTAAGAAGTTAGGAAAGCCAACGACCGGGGGAAAGTTGCCGAAGGTAGTAGGTACGGCAAGGTAGCCGTATGCTGCATGGTCGGCCATGATTTGGGGACCGAAAACAACTCCAGACAGTCCGCTCGCCATCACTTCAACCTAAAAAGAGGATAAACAAGACGAATGAACAATTAGCATTTGAGGTAGTTGGGAGGGGGCCCCATGGTTCCTCTATTTTGGCGAAGAGATGAAGGGACGTTAAGTCCCACCGGGCGTGCCAGCTTGTAGGAGATGGATTTTATTAAGAATATATATCTTTTATTATGGGTTTATTTGGTTTATTTATTAGAGGTTTATTTACGCAGGGCGTGCCAGTCACTGAGTGACAAATTTATTATGCGCACCGTCTGACTAACCAGACGATTATAAGTGATCGTGTCGGGACCCAAAACCCGCCGCATCATGAAGGCTACGGCGTTAATTACATCTCTCTAGAAGAGAGAAAACCCTTGATTAATCGCCAAAATAGAGAGGCCATGGGGCCCGTAGAATATGTAAAGGATGTGATTGCATGCAAGCACACAATATGGTAGTATTTGTTTATTAGGCTAGCTCCTGGTACAAGGTGGAGAACCTAGGTCCGAGGACCATCATCACACATAGCGAAAGCCTCCGGCCGGGCGTAACCCGACCTTCCGCTAATCACCATTCGATATATCGGAGAGTCAGATCATGCAGGCATGCAAGGTGGTTAGTGTTATTGTTTATTGCCTATTTGGCCATTTATTTATAAATTTAAGGAATACTTTGGCAATCCCTGTCACTCGCAAGGCTGTCGATTAATCAATACCTTTTTATTTTGAGACTGCACATAGCGTTACGGTGCATACATATGGGCCCGTGAGGTGGGCCGAGTATGACCGTATTCGGGCAGACTCGTGTATCATCAGGACAATGTATGCCAGGGTATGTCAAATTTGATATTTGAAAATGAGGGACGCGGTTAAAACCCGATCAAAACGAATTAGATTCAGCGGCTTATTGGCCCGAGACAAGGTCATGTCGTGACCATAGTGGGATTAATCCCGAGGTGCAGACACGACCTGTCAGGGGGTCATCAATATTCCTATACCCGGGATCTAGAGGAGGTAAGAGCTCCGGAGTAGACATGCTCATGTTCATTATTCTCTATTTATTCTTGTTATTATTTTAAATGTATGAATGCACTTTATTTATTATTTATTTGTTTATTTGGTTTTGTTTTATTATATTTTTTTGTTAGATGCATGCATCTTTTATTTCCTTTATTGGCATTTATTTGAGTTGTTATTCATTTATCATATTGTGTTATTATTGTTTATCATTATTTATTTATTTATTTTGAACGAGAGTGTTTTGTTTTTTGTTTTTAGTTTGTTTCCTTTTATGTATATACATACATGTATATGGCAGGGGGTGGACATATGTGTGTTTGATGGGTTTAATATTAATGGTTAATTGGTATTAGTGGGGTGGTTAGTGTTAGGTGGGTGAATGCATATGTGTTTCATGTAAAGTACATGCATATGTTAAATGCGAGTGAGTGTGTGTTACGTGTGTGTTGAATATGAAGTGAGATGGCAGGAGGGGAAAGCATGCACAGAAGATAAAACGGCGTGCATGTGTGCATATGGTTAAAACGGCGCGGCCGTGTATGAAGTTTGAAACGGCGCGCATTTGGTTTTGGCCTTATTTGAAACGGCGTGGGTTTGGATGAAACTTCGTGGTTAAAACGGCGTGCAAACGTGTGAGCACGCCGGATAACGGTGTTATTCTTTTTGTTTCATTTATTTTGTTTTGTTTATTTTATTATTTATTATTTATTATTATTGTTTTTAGTTGTTGTTTATTTATTTTATTATTTTTTATTTCATTTTTTATTTATATTCTTGGTTTTACAAATGGTTAATCCGGCAGCATCTCCCCTAAACTCGGGGTGTCTGGGAAAAGTGGAGGCATACCCACAGAATGGGGTAAGCTCCTTAAAGGCCGGGAGGCCAGACACGGTGACCAACGGACCCGAATGGACGGAGACCCCGAGGGCGAGCCTACGCGGGATACCGTTGTGTCCATGGGTTATCCAAATCGGGGCAGTGTTCGCCATTAAGGCGGTTTAATATTCACTCGGAGAGTGATCTTTTAAAACGGCATGAGGAACAAAGCCTTAAAACGGCGCGGTTGAACCGGCGTGGAACGCTTAGGAAAAGGGCTTAAAATGGCACGGGGAACCGTAGGTGTAGGCTTAAAATGGCACGGGGAACCGTAGGTGTAGGCTTAAAATGACATCACAAAAGGTGAAAAGGAGGAGGTTAAAACGGCACCACAAAAGGTGAAAAGGAGGGGATTAAAACGGCGCCACGGGAGGTGAAGAGGGGAGGTTAAAACGGCGCCATGGAAGGTGAAGAGAAGGCCTTTAAAACGGCGCCACAAAAGGTGGAGAGGGGGAGGCCTTAAAACGGCATGCCCCTTTGAGGGCGCGCCATTTTAAGGCGCGCCGTTTTAAGTCGCGCCGGTTGCCAGTGGCGCCGGTTTAGCCCTGTTTCACAGAAACCAAGGTTCTATTGGTTTATTTTTGGACTTATTAAGATGTTTTGAAAGATTTTGAAAGTTTATTGAGTCAGTCATTCATCGGATCGGTCCCAGGCCGTCCGGAAGTCAATCATTGGCCCGCGCGAGGTTCGCACTCGAGCGTGGCGACTGTTCCGAGTCAGGCCAGTTAGTTTATTAAATGGTTTATTTAACTCATTCGAGCCGAAACTTCGGCAGCATCTCCCCATCCCGGAGGACTTGTCGGGGAGAAGCGGGGAGTACTCACGTGCCGGAGCAACCCCTAAAAGCCGGGTGGCACAACGGCGGCCGGCAAATCCGAACGGATAGGAAAACCCCGAGGGCTAGCCTACTGAGGGCACCAAGTCCGTGGGTGGATAGTAGACGGGTAGCGCGACTCATAACGGGAGCGAAGACCCCAAGGGCTAGCCTACGAGGGGCACGCGACCCGAGTCGGTACCACATCTAAGTCGGGATGACCGATAGAGAGGGAAAACCCCGAGGGCCAGCCTACAAGGGGCACCCATCTCACGGCCACCACAAGGTCCATTAAGACGGTGGATTTAGATCTGTTGGGGTCGACCCATATTAATATCCACTCATTAGCCCGTTGGAAATTCGTCACTAACAGACGGATCCCTGTAGACAGAGTGATATCATGGTGAAACATTGGGGAATGTTCCCCTCTCCCCGGTCACCAAATCTCCCCGAAAGAACGGTAACACGGTGTGGATGTAGATCGTACTCAGTTAGCAAACTGATTATGATACCTATATATATATATATATATATATATATATATATATATATATATATATATATATATATATATATATAGGGGTTAGTATGTTAACAGAGTGATTACCGAGCTAACGCTAGGAAGACCATGATGCAGGGAAGCCAAGCATTAAGCTTATAGGGGCGGCCTCATTGCCTTCTGTTCATGATCAAGAACGAAAGGGGGGACAAGAGGACGGCCCCAAGATCAATCAGGGAGACACACATGCATACATCTCTGGCGATGAAACCCTCGACATTCTAACGGAAAGAACCCCGGGGAGAGGGGAGATTGCTATAGCCCATGGTGTAGCAGGGCATATCCGGCGTCGGAGAAGACGGGTACGGAAACAATATGCGTAGGGAAACGATTAAATACACGGACAGAGGAAAGATGAGTAACTGGGAAAGATGGAAACAGTGCCGAGCACAACCACCGTTCATCCATTCGGTGCATGGTGAGTGGGGATATATATATACGTACGTTCATTCGGCGTCGGCACTGTTGCGCGGCGCCGTCCCACTAGCCACAGAAAGAAAACGCAGGGGGGGTGAGAAGAGATGATGCAGGGTAAAGCGAACAACATTGATCCCTCGACTCATTAGTGCATTTGTGCATACCATTCATTCCATCAATAAGGAAAGACGTACAGATCGCATACATCGGCGCCGGCGTTGTCGCTTGGTCGTCATTAACATCGAGTGAAAGAGGAAGTCACAAGGGAGAAAATGGGTAGCAGAGATGGTGAGGGGGGAGATAGGCTCGTATCATCGCCTCTCCCCCCCTCACTTACATTATATCAGAAGAGAGAAACCAAAGAGAATCGTCAGAAGAAACCCGCGGAACCCACCTAAGCTTCTTCTCCAAAACAGAGTATCGGATGACGGGATTCTCTTCTCCGGCTCCGGAGATATTCAGGCGAGCAGACGGGGAAGACGGCGGTGAGGGCCCTCAGTGGAAACCCTGCTTCTCCCCCAAGGTTCCCCCCTCCCTCGGACGAACGGGCTCTGATTGGCTCTCTTCAGATCCTTCTCTCGTATTGGCTCTTTCTATTTTTTCTTCTCTTCCTCCTCTTCTTAGTTGGTCGAACAAGTGTTGCTTTATAGCAACCAGTTAATCCGGCGCCACGGAGGGGCGCGCCGGTGAACATGGCGCCAGGGAAGGAGCTTCTGCAAAGCTTTTGCATGCCGGAATTGGTGGCACCGGGGGAAATGTTCCCCAATTGGTTTTGGCACGCCGGAATTGGTGGCGCCGTTTTAAGGGGCGCCAATGACCTTTCATGCGCCGTTTTAGCTTGTTTGCTCGGCGCGGGTCAGCCGATGGGTCCGGGGATGGTTCCGGAAGCCCCCGTTGACTCTTCCTCTCGCCATGGTCCTTGGAAAACCTTGACGGGACGTTGACGAAGCTCTTGATACGATGAATGGCCTTAATCAGAACTTCGTGTGTACTCGAGCACGCGGGTCTTCCGCTCACATGGCCTTTGGTACAACAATTTGTGATGCCGGGCCGGCTTCACTTGTATTTGTAGCTTTTTGGTTGCTTCTTTGGGGATGGTCCCGAATACTCTTCTAAGCTCTCGGACCTTGCTTTAGCGGCTGTTCATTGAAGTCGAGCATCTTTTCTTTTCTTCTTTTCTATGGTCTCATCTTTGTTCGGCTTCCGTCATTCTTTTTCTTCTTTTATTTCTTTTCTTCTCTGTCGGCACATGAGCACCAGATCAGAACTCACGACCTGCAGAAGCAGAAGTTAGGAAGTATTAGGAATATTTTTAGTGTGAACAAGTGGTGATAAATGTCGGGGGACCCGGACATCCGTAGATGCTTTTGACATGTGTATGACCAATGTTAAATGAGGGCGGGCCGATACACCCGAATATGAACCAATCATGTATCCTACTTGACATGTGGGTGATATGAACGAGTGGACTCGACTTATGAATCATGCCAAGTGGTGTTGTACGCCAAGACTTATGCACTCTTGTGTCAAAGATGTCTCCTATGTGTGGGCTTTTGGACTTCCATTGGAATGGGTCAAAGGGGTCTAGGAAGGTGGATATCATGAAGTGGGGCACTTCCTCAATCTCTAGGTGGGTGTTGCCTAAGGTCATGGCTCCTTTGGTGTTACATGGGTTATGGATGAGGTGAGCTTGGCCCAACATGGTGGGTGAAGGTAGGAAAGGGTGGGTGGTGAGTGATGTGGGTAGGTCACATGGGTACCCGGGCTCCCAAAGGAAGGGGTCAAAGGGATCATGAAAGGGGCCACCTAGAGAGAGGAACTCCATGTCTTCTAGGTCCTCAAGGAGGGGTGGGTCATTCTTCTCCAATGAAATATTTGGGCTAGAGTCTTTGGTGGGTGGGTCGACCATGAGGTGATGGTTTGGTTTTCTACCCGATATAAGGAACTCTAATTCGAGGATATGGTCGGGCTCATCAAGTGTGGGGAGGAATAAAAGGAGGTCGCTAGTGTAGCAACCCACAGTGTAAACCGAGGTGATAGACCCAACACATAGGTGTAGGAGGTCAAGGTTCCTAGGTTGGTTGGCCACTGTGGTCAACATGCCGGTCATCTTCATTTGCCAAGCTCGGCCCTTAAGAAGTCCTCCAAAGTTTCCACTTGGTAGTATGATTGGATGGTGGTGCGATAGGAGATGAAGGGCACTACGGGGAGGTGTCTCTCCAAGGGAGGGTAGACATGGGATGTGAGAGGGTGAACTGGTCTCTCCTTTAGCCATCCAACCAAGGACCTACTTATGATGATCTGGCTCCTAATTAGAGGGGTCAACATAGAGTGACGTTCAAAGTGCGAGACTTCTTCCTCAACTTGGGCATGAGTTTCTTTCAAGGTGGGGAGTGATTCCGGGTTGGCATTTATCCCCATGGAATCGGGCATATGGGTCGTGGTCTCCTCTACCAAGGGGGTGGGAAGGTCTTTTGGTGGTAGGGTGACGATGGTTGGTGCATGGCGCACCCGGGGTGGTGGGCAAGGTTGGACTCGGGTTGGCATTGGTAAGGGAAGTAGTGGAGGCTTTGGTTGGAGTTGGATTGGGGTAGGGAGAGGGAGATGGGTTGGTTGAGGGGGTTTGGGTTGATTGGTCTTGGGAGGAGTGTCCCTTTTAGGGGGCGAGGGAGGGGTAGTGGTGGGGACCAAGGGGGCTTGGATAGTGAGGGTTGTGGAAGGGGGTTTTGGTTGGGGTGTGGGGACTCTCATGGGGTTAGGTGGGGAGGTGGATGCTTGGATCATTTTGGTCTTAAGGGAGAGGATTTGGTGGCGAAGTGTAGTGATGATGGTTGAGAGGGAATTTGTTGGGAGTGGTGGGGGTGGAGGCCTGAGTGTGGTCTCAAGTTGGCCGGGTGGGAATGGAGGAGTGGTAGTGCTCCTCGGGCTAGGGGTGTTTGAGTAGGAGGGGTGGGAATATTTGGGGATGTATATCTTCCTAAGTTCTACCTTCATCTCTTCCCATGAGTGAATTAGTTCTTGTCTTTCAACCCTCCTTAAGCCCTCTATTCTCCGCCACTTTTCCTTGGCTTGACCTCGAAGTCGTCCCTTGGCCTTGAGGACTCTCGCGGGTCCATATACCCAAGTCTCTTCAAAGTACCTTTCTATGGTAGCCTCCCACCTAAGGTAATCACTAGAACATGATCCGTCAAAGATAATATCCCTATCTAGAATGAAGTTCATGGGTGGCGAGTAGGCTAAGTCAGAAATGACCATGATGAACGGGGGGATGAATGCAATGGCCCTAGGACAAGACTTAGTAGAGACAAGTCTAGAACTTGCTATGATACCAATTGATATGACACACTCTTGGATTTTAGCAAGCAAGCACAATTCGCAATCGAAACGGACCGATAACGGCGGCCACTCACCCGACACTCACCGAAGACCCGGGGTAACTCGGGGATGCCGAGTGGAGGCTGTGAGGGCTGGGCCCTTGCTGGTGGAGGGCCAGCAAGGCCAAGGGTTCTCCCGAGGGTATGGAGGCCCAATTCAATTGAGCCGACGTTGTGATAAGGGCACGGATTGCACTCTCTCCCACGGCGGTCACTCAAAGCAATGGGGCTTGAGGATCGGACGCTCACTCTCACGGACCAGCGGAGCTTATGAACTAATATTGAAGGAACAAGGCATCCAAAGGAGAGCAAGGGTAGAGAACTTACTCGACCGGGTTGAAGAAACCAGTCCCGCTCGGAGACGTGGGCGAGCGGGGAAGCGTGGGTTCCCCACACGCCACACCGGTGTAGCTTGAACCTGTTCAAAGTTTTACACCACTACGCCCCATGCAAGGGGGTTGAACTTGCGGAAAGGAAGCCAAAATTACATTCAAACACTACCTCCCGCAGGGAGGGGCTTCAAGCCCGCGAGGCGGGGAGGGGAAAACTGAAATAGAAGCCAAACGGATGGACGACGCCGGTTCTGCCCGCCCTCTAGAACAGAGGATAGATAGTTGAAGTTGACACTGCTGCGGCCACTCCCGAATTTTGTTATCGATGAGACCAGTGGGAAAATCTTCAGGGTTGGATCAGGTTGACGTCCAATTTTTATGGAATTTCCTGGTTGATGGTGCTGGTCGGGGAAGGGCTGCGAACAGGGACCCTGAGTTCTGGTATGGACTGCTACGGTACCACAGCAGCTGAAAGAAGAGGCCGCCACGAGCGCTTCCGATCTCTGAATCAAGCGTGGCTAGAATTATTGGAATCTTTGTCGATTCCTCTTTGAGACAAGACCCGCGGTAATGCCAGATGATGTCAGAGCAGATTGGGAGAGCCCAAACAGTGGACAGAAGTCAGTTCAGTCCCAGAGGGGATAGAACTGCGCACTTGGGGGAGAAAAACGAGAAATCACAGTTCCGAATGCCGAACGGGGTTCCGCTTCTTGATACTAGAATTAGACTCATTGTAGATGATATCAGCCAACCACCGCCTCCAGATCTTCAAGGTGATGGCCGTGGGAGCGTCTGCAAGCTACCTAAGGTTGACTGTCTGGTAGCAGATGCGCAGTCCTACGGTGAAGACTCCTCCGAGCAGCCACGAACTCAGAACGAGACGAGACCATCACCGTCGCGAAGAAGACAAGGAGACGCTTCCGACGGTACCACTTGGGCCTTCAGAGACGTCAGGATGAAGTCGGGGTCGCCTCTGCAAGCTGCTAGTACACTACTGCCTGCGAACTGGCCTGTGCAGAGTGGTGATAGGTGATGGGAAATGGGGGTAGATGGGAAAGGAAATGAGGTAGATGTGTGTGGGGGCAACCCCTGGCTATGAGGGGGTCTGGGTGGGGGTGTTCCAAGGTGTGGGAGTGGTAGAATGGGGGCTGGAAGGAGGTCTAAGTGGTGGAGGGAGGGAGAGCTGCGAATTTGGTTGGAAGGGAGAGAGGGAAAGGGTATTTGAAAATGGGTTTAAGGGTGGGATTAATTTCTGATCTTGGGGATGGGAAGAGGTGTGTGGAGAAGGTAAAGGGGGTACTTGGGGAGTGGGGAATTCTCCCTTGGGAGATAAGAGGGTGCTTGGGGAAGGGGAGTGGGTGGTTGGTGGTTGGAGGGTGGAGTGGGGAGTGATGGAATCTCCCTTGGGGCTGGGGTGGAGTTAAGGTGGGGTGGTGGGGAGTTGGAGATGAGTTATTGGAGGGGGGGAAGAGAGAGAAAGGTGGTTGGGAGGGGAGGAGAGAGAAAGGGGCGCAAGTTTTAGAGAGGGAAAGTGGAGGAGAGAGAAAATAGCTTCCTAGAGAGAGAGGTAGAGAGAGAGGGGGCATAGGGGCTTCTCACCCACTCAATTGGCTTCTCACCAAAAGAAGAAGATTTAAGTTGGACACTAGAAAATTCAAATATTCTTTCATTAACTTCAAATGGGGGGGAATGGGGTCCTATATATAGACAACCCACATTTTACAAAAAGTCCCTGACTCTAGCTACAATGACAAATAACCAAGGGGGTAGGGTGCGCCCCTTGGCCTAGCCCAATGAATTGGGCCCATTAACTAATCTAATCAACCCTATGACACTTAACTTAGGTAGATGACTCATTAACCTAGGTACATGACTCAAATAAAAGGAAAATTACAATGGTATGACTCAAATAAAAATGAGGAAATACAATATATGACTCAAGATTAATGACTAGACCATGTTGGATGTTTCCGGGGCGAGGAGACGAGCCGTGAGTGTGGGCACGGGAGGTGATGCCCCATCATCCTCTCTGCCAACTCTTTGGAAGGCGGAGAGTGCAGGCACCCTCCAAAGAGTGAAAGGGGAGGGAGAAAAAGGAAAAGGCAGAGACGGATGAGGAGGCAGGGGGAGGCCAAGAAAGGAGGGAGCTTAATGAGCTCCCCCCTCCCCTTGGGATGGTGTCGGGGGGTCAGGGATAGGAGTGCGACATGCTCCAGCATGATGAACCCTCTTCCAGAGTGACCCCCGACTGACGAACCCTCTTCCAGACTGAAATAATAGGAGCTTCCCTCCCACCGCCATCTGCATCATCATCTTCTGAAGCACCCTCCATGCCTCGCCGAGACTAACAACACAATGCTTCACGGAAGGGAAAGACAGAGAAAATCGCCAGGGATGGCCTTAAGGGACGAAAGGAAAAGGAGACGCCCTTCGGACCTTTTATAGGCCAAAGGTGGAGCTGATCGCCTTAAATGACTCTCCCCTTTACAAAACACGCTAAAAAGACTTTCCCTGAGATGGTTACCTCAATTCTCGACACCCCCCCAGCGGGACACACGAAGTGGCAAGTCATTAAGGGCGGTATGGAAAAATGGAAAGATGCCAGCGCCATGTAAGTTATTTGACAGATCGGCGCGCACAAGATCTGTAGAAAATCGGCGCCTTCTTCAAACGACTGCAGATACAGTAGTCAAATCACACCAAAAGCGGTAAGAAACAGTCAATTCAACATTCAATACTACCGCTATTATAGTTTCGAAAAAAGCCTTACTCGGCTACAAATGAAAAAGAAAGAAAAAGAAAAGAGCTATTACATCAGGCCTCGGGCCCATCTCTAAGCTCAACAGACAAGGCTTCTTCGGCACCAGACGATCTGCCCCCAGTGTTCTCAGCGACGGCCGGCCCAGACACTGACCCCACTTGTGTAGGAACTGTCTCGGCCGTGTGCCCTCCCGAGGATGCTGGAGTTGGCGGTCACTCGGACGGGACCGAACTCGCCTCTTCACTCGACGTGTAGTGGGAAGAGTCAGTGGAGCCCCAATCCGAGTCATAGCGCTGACCGGAAGGAAAAAAGAGCGTAGACGACTGGGCCTCTGCCTCTAGGACGGCCCGATCGTAGCCTTGAGAGAAGCCCTTCCGGAGTCCCCGTCGGTAGCCTGACTCGTAGTAGGGAAAGGCCGCCTGTTGTAGAGCTGCCTGGTAAGCCTCTGAGCACCTATGTTGCTCGAGCACTTTCTTCCCAGCCAGCACCGCCTTCCCCTCGAGCTCAGCTATCCGCTGCTCTGACTTGGACAACCTTCTCTCGACCTCGAATAGCCTTCCCTCGACCTCGGTCCGTGAATCCTCGGTCGCCCGAACTCGATCCTCGAGCCCCCCTCGCTCGGCGCTCCATTGGTCGTCTCGCTCGACCAGGTTTCTGCGCTCCGACTCCAGGAGCTCACTCTTCCGGTCGACCATGCGACGAGCCTAGGCCAGCTGCTCCACCAAAGACAGAGCCTCCGCTTGGCTCGATTGCGCCATCGCTAGGAGCGGGGCCATCTCCTGATGAAGGTCCCCAAGATCGAGGGTCAGACGCTCGACCTTCCAATCAAGCGCACCGCAGGTCCATGAGAGAGTCTCCCGCTCGGACTCCACCCGAGCGTATGCGTCCACTGCTTCAGCCCCCAGCTAGGCCAAGACCAGCCCTCCCTCCATAATCTGCTCAAACAGCAAAGAGGGGGGACCCTTCCGGACTTTTTCTCGTAAGTCTCGAGAAGCTAAGGAATGGCACGCCCGGTACAGAGGAGCTCGGACACTGAAAGTGCTAGTCGAGGGAGGGGAAGCTCTCATCGGAGCGGCCGGGATCAGGGCATCTCCCTCGGGCAATCCCATCCTGGGGGCCCCACCAGTTGGCTCGGAGTGAGCGGCCCCACCGCTACCTCCCCAATTTCGGTCGGCTGAGATCGAGTCGCCTCCCCCTGCGACCCTCCAGCCTCGACCGGCTCAGACTGGACCCCCTCGTCTGGCGGCCCTCCGCTACGTTCGACGCCTCAACGTCGGCAGTGATCCCTCCTTCATCGGCCCCCTCTTGCTCAGTAGAGGGGAGAGCCGGCAGGGAGTCTCCTCCGAACGGACGGGTGACCTCCTCCTTCCTTGCCCGCTTCTTCTCAGCAGACTGAGCCTGCATTGAAGACCGCAACAACTTGGACACGGGATCCTTGCGCTTGACCCCACGGCGCTCGGAAACGTCATCCCGGGCCACCCGCTTGCCCTTGTCCCAGGCGCGGGATGAGCCCTCTGAAGCTTGAAGATCATCAGGAGCCGGCGCCTTGTCCAAATCGATGATCTCCAATTCGGCCGACGGTGCCTCCTCCTCATCCGCTCGCCTCGTGTCTGAACCACAGAAAGCAGACTAAGAGAAGGAAGGTTCTTATGACCAAGTTCCCAAACTCCTTACCTGTTGGCGACAGCACACGAGAAAGGTAGCCCTCAATGTTGGAAGAAGTCACCAAATCAGTAGTCTCTTGGCAATTCTGCTGCAGGATGGCAGCCTCCTCTTCCACCTCTGGAGAAAACACGGTCTGCTTCGGAGGAATGTTCGGGTGAAAATTGGGCGCCGTTGGGAAATTCCAGACTACACCAACTAATGATAGGCCCACCCAGAAATATTGGGTCTTTCACCGTTTATGAGAGGAGTCCTTCGCAGAGAGGGACACGCAGCTCCCCCCCCCCCCCCCCCCCCGCTTCGCCTGAATATAGAAGAAGCATATGCCCGCATGAGGATGCTCCTTCAACTCAAAGAAGTAAGGGAAAAGATCCAGCGAGGCACACACCCCACACCGGCCGCAGAGGAAAATAAAGGAGAAAATGAAGGTATAAGAGTTGGAGACCAGTTGGACAGGAGCCAGCCGGTAGAACCGAAGCAACTCGGCAACAAAGGGATGAAGGGGCAGACGAAAGTCGCATTTCCAGGCCAGTAGAAAGGAGTAAAAGAGGCCAGAACGAGTGGACAGGCTAGACTCATGAGGCTCAGGTGCCAGGAACTGGAACCGCCAAGGCAGCCCGTATCGACTCTCTAGCCGCTTCACCTCAGCCTCCCCCAGCTCACTGCAGAGCGGCTCCGACGGCATCAAGAAAACCCTTGGAGCCCGCTCTCTCTGTCGCCCCTCGGCCTTAGGATGATGGTCACCATGAGACAGATAAAAGAAGAAGGGGAAAGCTCCAAGCCTGAGAACTTCGGAGGAGAAAGGGAGCTGACGAATCGCCGCCCCAGGAAGCCCCTCTTGCTCCGGTGGCCGCAACGATTCTCCGCTCTTCCGAAACTGCTCTCACCGCACAGGAGCCCCCCCCCTCTTCAAATATAACTACAAAGAGAGGTAAAACCCTAAAACCCTAGAGATAAAGGGACGCAAGACACGCAATGTCTGAAAACCCTGACGGGAGGCGGCGCGGCGTTCGATCTCCCGAGGAGGGACCTTCTCTTATTCATCATAACGGGCGTATTTTCAAGGTAAGCCGCGTCATGTGGCCCCTACCAGAGAGATATCTTTACTCAACCAGTGCCACAAACAGTCCAGCCCAAATGCTACTCGTCCGAGCCTAATCTTGGCTCGGGAGTAGGAGGGGGACAAGTGGAGAGGGGAAATCTCACCGTCTGTACGGAGAGGCCGAACGAGGCCCAAGTCCTCAAAGTGGCAGCCCTCAGGCCCACTTACTGTAAAGCCCAAAAACTCACTCGGAACAAGCGCTTCCTAGACGGCCTTCGGGTTGGGAAGTCCGAGCATCAGTCGATCGGGAAAGCTCCCCCGGAGCCCTCTATTCTTTGTCCCGACCCAGCACTTACCGCTCGGGAGGCCACTTCTGAACAAGTGCCGTTCGCTCAGGCTCGCTGATGGAAGCTTATTGATACGGCCGTTGCGAATCCCTTAATGGCAGGAAGCTCAATGGGACAGGGGAAACCAAGAGTCCGCGCGCCGTAAGGAGCCCACATGAAGAACGTAACCCCCCTGGAACTCCTCCGCTTACAGGTATCAATTCGCACAACAGACCATTATTTAAACAAGACATGCCCTACTACGAGAAGGTAAGCCTAAGCAAGGCAAGAGCCAGCAACCCTGAGCAGGAACCACTTCACCTTTTGGTGGAGAGAGATCTCGCGCTCCCATTTTCCTCCCTATTCTTCTCTTCGCACCAGAGCTCTACTGCCTTTGCTAACTTAAGCATCAGAGGGTCTTCCCCGGGGATTTATCCCTGGGCACCTCTGACTTGTTTCCCTTCTTGCAGTTCTTACTTCAAGGGTACGTGGTCATCTTCTTCCCCGCTCAGGAGCAGTGCGAGATCGCCCCTCTTCAGGTTGATTTCATAAGTCATCAAGGATCCGATTAATTCAATGACAGTCATTTTAGTCAAATCCCTGGACTCTTCTATGACAGTGGCCTTAGTGTGCCACAAGGGAGTCAATGACCTGAGGATTTTTCTAATGAGATCTGCTTCTGGGATATGCTTCCCTAGACCCTTGAGGCTATTCGTGATCAATGACAACCTAGCATACATTTCGGTAATAGTCTCCTCAGAATTCATTTTAAACAATTCATACTTAGAAGTTAGCATGTTTACCTTCGTAGCTTTGACCTGGGATGTACCTTCATACATGAGCTCAAGTTCATCCCACATTTTCTTGGCTGTCTTGCAGGTTGATATCCTAGCGTACTCCTCTGGATGAACTGCGCATTGGATTATGTTTAGAACCGACCAGTTGACTGTTGAAAGCCTGATGTGATCCTTTGTCCATGCATCTTCATTAGGTGGAAGATCGTATGATCCTGTGGTGATCACTCTCCATAGTTTGTGGCTCTGTGCCCTCAGAAAAACTTCCATCCTATTTTTCTAATAAAAATAATTGTTACCATCAAAGAAAGGGGGATGGCTAATAGATTGTCCCTCATCTATGAAACTACGAGGATTGTCAGATCCAGAATTACCCTGGTCATTGGACCACATGTTGGGTAACCTGCACTGATACTAATTGATAGAAATACTACGAAGTGATCTAGAAGAGGGGGATGAATAGATCACCCCAATTATAAACTCAGATCAAAAGATCACGCTATATAACTCGAGAGTAGAGGTGCAGAACACTTAACACACGGTAGAAAAACACACTCACAAGGAAATGAGCGTTTCATAAAGTAATCGATGATACTCAGCTAAATGATTGAGCAGAAGATGGGTCAAAGAAGGCAAAGAAGATTGCAACCTCCACCAACTAAAGATCAGAAAACGCACAAAAGGTAGAGCAACAATCACACAAGGAGGCAAAGGGTTTTTAGGTGGTTCGATTACCCATGGAAATCTACGTCCACCCCTCGTCCACACAGCACGAGGATTCCACTAGCTCAAGTTAGAAAAGCAGACTCAGTCTACGACAACGGCTGGCTAACAGCTTGCCCAGAGGGAGACAAATCCCTCAACCAGGTCCTACACCCTGCAGAACCTGAACCCTGGACTTGCTACCTGCAAATCCAGAACCGGAGGTCAATTCCTCCCTTCCTCTATACCGAGGGAACCCCACGAGTGACCCCCCAGAGCCACTCGAAACCGGAGACACAATCTCCCTTCCTCCACACCAGAGGGAACTCTAAAAACATGGATGGTGAAACAAGGATCAAAGTAAAGAGGAAAAGAGAAAACAAAACAACGGACAATGTAGCTTCAAAGAAGCATAAACAAATTCACTGGCTAGCTGCTCTCAGAGACTTCTCTCTCTTTCTCTCCACTCGCACTGAATTTCTCACCCTCTCTCTTGCTCCTGGAGACGCTCTCTTTCTCAGGTGGAGACAATTGGCCGCTTTTCTAGCACCCTTCTTCGAAGGGTTGGGTATTCTTATATAGGAGCAGGGGCTCCATATGGATGAGGCAAAAGATCCCTACTAAAACTCCATTGGTCCGCGTGTTAGGGAATAGAATGTTCCTTTTCTCAGATCACGTGCCTTTCATTTGCCCCTTTATCCATGAGCCACCCTTCTGCCATTTCAGAGATCACATGCCTCTTCTGTGAACGAGATTGTTCCCTGCAAAAGAAAGGACAGAGTACAGTTTATGCCCTGTGTTCTTAAGGGATGCATAGACTATATAATGTAACGATCAAACATGCACAGACCTTAGGTTTAGTCAAACAAAATGTGCACTGACCTTAACTAGCTGTTAATGAGACATGCTCGGACCATTGGCAGCATGCAACAAAACATGCACGGACCTTCCATTGAAGGAACAGGAAAGTGCACAGATCATGAAATGCGTATATACTAAACATGCACCGACGCTACAGTGAGCCTAAGGCTGAACATGCATTGGTTTGAACAGTGAATTGCACGGACTTCAGGTGCAAGGAAGAGAATGTGCACGAACCCTCATTACTATGCTACAGGGATTAGCACGGACCTTGGTATGCTTAGAGCTGAAATGTCCACCAATGTTAGATATGCAGAATGGCCTAAATGCACAGACCTTCTACTAGATGAACAGTGACATGCACCGACTGGTATAGTGGAATGCACGGACCTTCTCATGCATAATGCAAGACCTGCACCGACCTTATCATGCCACAACATGCACCGACTCTAGATGTGCGATGCAAAGACTTGCACCGACCTGTTATGGCCTTAGTCATAGACATGCACCGACCTAATGCGAGCCAAAACATGTACCGACTTCCCTTGCAAGCGTGCACCAAACCTGCACCGACCTTATGCTCGCGGCAAAAGCTGCATCGACCTGAAGCGCTCGCAGCAAACTATCTATACGCCGACCTTCATGCGTGCGCAAGACAGAATGTGCACCGACTTGTGCTCGAAGCAACGGCTGCACCAACCCTTATATGCGTGCGTGTAAAAACATGCACGACTATATATGATATGAAATGAACTATGCACGGACCTCAGTTAGCCAAGTCTCGAACTAGCATCGACTCTGTGTATGCATGAAGTGCAGATAGCTTCGACCTTAGGCTGTTCGATGAAATGCCATGCACACTGAAATGGCTTGCACACAGAGTGTTGGATAAAATACCATGATCTCAGGTTATTCAGCAAAAATGTCATGTGCACAGAGATGCGTTGACTTTAAAAATAATAAACTATATTGTTCTGACATCATCAAAACACAAAATGCAACAAGAACGATACCGGCATGATAAAGAAAAGCAACCACAGTCCATATCCACTGGACACAAAGATTGGCAGCCGACCTGTAACCTTGCATGACAAGCAAAGACAGGATGGCAAGATAAGCAAAAAAGGGGATCAGAAATAACCAAAATCACCCTTGTATTAGTAGGATGTCTACATTAGTAGGTTGTCTATATTTAGACCCTGTATTCTATTCTTGGTTTTCGATGAGACCTCCTTTCCCCTTGCTAGATAGGTTGTGCACTCTACGCCAACCCCGCCTCCGTCATCTCTTGCTCGTGGTGTTCTTGAGACGTTTCCTGGCTTGCTACATGCATGCCCCGGCTTCCGCCTCACCTGTGCTGCACACGGCCGGCCCTGCCACTCATCTTTTTGCCCCGCCTGCCCCTTCACTCCCGAATCACAAACAGTGCGGAGTCCAAGGAAAACTAAAGTCAAACCGAGAGTGTAAGGTGCTACCCTTTCTCTTCTACTCGATTCAGGACGAGGGAGTGAGGCCTCGGGGATAGACTATTGAACTTATCCGCCGCCATAACAGGGGAAAGTGACAGAAGGGGGAATAAAATAAAGTCCAGAAAAAGAAATCAAATCAAAGCCGAATCCGAATCCGATATCAAAATTAAAACAAAAGCACGTCGAGAGGGTAAAGTTCTCGTAAGAAAAACCCTAGTCGTATTAGTGCATTCGAATGGTAAAAATATAAAAAAACAGTTTTTGTGTCCCCCTGTGTTGCTATTCTTTACCACACTGGTACCGTTCTCACTAACATTATACACGAGGCACTTAGACAGGCCTTCTGTGACAATCGAATTTATCCGGACGCATTGGTGGCTAGGGTATCAAGGAACTTGGTTGCAGTTAAGAACATAAATTATTCACTAAAAGGAAATGCTGGGCATCTGCTCAACTATAGGTTTTTCTCCAGAGTAACCTTTCTCTCTGTGACGCAGCAGCTGCAAAGCAAATATTCTATTCTTCGCTTTCAGACTCTTCTTCCACAAGGGAAGAATAATTATCCCCAGCCAGAGAGTCCATAGTGCAACTCCTTCCTTATAAACCTGTGTTTTCGCCATGTTTAGGTCCAGCTTCGAACTAAACTAAACATGTATACTAGTCCTCTCCTTCTCCAACTGAAAAGTGAGTCGATTAGGGATGCCTTTCACGGCCATCCTGCCATTACTATCTCACTCTCATGCCTCTTCTTGCTACCCATGCTGTCGTGCCCTCTGATCCTGAGGGCCCTTCTGTACTTCTGGCCCCTGCTAGTTTCTACTGGGATTTGTTTGACAGCATTTTATCTGTTTTTTCAGTCGCAAAATCATGCACGGGCAGAACTGCTGCTTATCAAGGTTGGCAAGGTTGAACACGTGGTGGAGATCCGCGTAGCAGGTGAAGCGAAATTTGGAGTTTGCAGTGATCATGTAAAGGTGGATTGCTTTCTCGTAGAGAAATCCCAGATGGATGGAAGATCAGCTCTTATAAGGAGAGGGGAATCCAGAATCGAGGGTTTTCATCAGGCTGCTCAGGAGGCACATCGTGCGGCAAGCGCAACCCAGAGGGGAGAGGTTAATAATGGTAGCGTCTATGATGACGATACGGGCGGTGCATCCCACAGCAGGGCGGATAATCTGGCCGAGTGTTTGTGGAATTGCTACTTTGGAAGTTGCTCAAGGTGGCACTATGAGGAGGCAGATCCCCAAGTGGACGTGGATTGAAGAAAAGGTAAGTTCAGTTTGTGAGAGAGCTAGCTAGTTTGATCGATCGAGTTCTTAACTTCATGAAAAGTCATGTATATATGCATAAGGATTGAGCCCACTGTACGTACATGAATCTTTATATATATATATATATATATATATATATATATATATATGGAAATGATCACCTCTGGGCCATTGCTTTCCATTGAGCGGCACCAAAATGTCACCACCTATGGTGTTGTAGCGACGTTCACATGATAACGTTCCCACGGGATGTTATTAGCACCGTTAAAATCTTATTAAAATCATAAACATTAAATCGTGTTCTCGTATCTCGGGCACGTCCGCCCCTTCTCATCGTAATAATCTACAGTGCCCTTATTTAATCATATTCTTTAAATTTTTATTTTTATTAAAATGTATAATGTTAATAATAATACATGACACAAAAATATTTTAAGAAAAAAATCATTAACATCTTTAATTTTTTTTTTTTCAAAATCTCATGTTATCTGGTACGCCCATTTAATCACCATGACACATCTCGTCATTATTCATTTTAAAATATTTTAATTTTAATTTTTTAATTATTTTTAATAAATTTTATAAAATAAATTTATCGTCAAAGTAATAAATTATTTGATACATAGAATTCTTAATAATAATAATTAAAAATCAAAAATGAAACACGAAGTGTTCACTTTGACTTACTATTCTTAATACCAATTCCAGGTCGCAGAATCTCATGAGGGATGGAATAGGGGGGCAGGGGGGTTGGTTAACTGGAATACCGATTTTAATTTAATGGATCGTTAGACGTGGTTTTAATGAGATTTGAACGGTGATAATAACAGCTTCATGGGAACGTTCACATGGTGCCGACACCATGTGAACGTTGCTCGTATAATGTAGAGGTCTAAAAGTGAGATCCAAAAGATCTCATATTAGAAATTACAAAGATGGACATGTGTTTATAAGTAAGATTTAAATCTTCTCCTTTGAGGGCCCTCTTATCAGCAAAAAAAGACAAAATCCTAACCGTCCTCGGGCGTAGAGGGGACGAACCCCGGCCCAATGAGCATAAAGCCCACCTTTACTTGGGGGAGGGCTAGTGTAGAGGCTTAAAAAGGGGGCTCAAAGATCTCATAAGACTCAAGTCTTCTCCTTTACCTTAAAGGAGACATCTCAAATTTGTACGGGATAATGTAAAGGTCTAAAAAGAGGACTCAAAAGATTCCATATTAAAAATTACGAAGATGAGCATCTGCTTATAAGTAAAATCTTTTGTTTCAGGTAGCTGGTATGACTAAACTCGTACCGGCCGTTTTCTGATCAAGTAATAATTATAGACCCTCCACCAGCCATTAGTTAATTGTTTTCCCCTCCCTCCGTCTCAGATATATATGATCCTCAGCCTTTCCGGATGGTCGACAACAAGAGATGATGGAGGACTTGGCCTCCTTAGCTTCAACACCCAGCCATTACTTCTTTTACACTATCTAATTTTGATAATGTCTTGGATTAGTAGCTAGATTAACAGGTGAAGATGTCGATCAGTTACTCCGTTCAACCCCAAAAATCATGCACCATCATCGCCAACACCTAACCTGACACTGGAGGAGAAATTGGTCGAACTGCTTCATTCACTTGATCTTAATTAGCTTGATGCAACTTCTTCCCCTCAACGTGAGGTTTCTACGAGATCAACCAAGCTGCATGCATATATATAGCTTTAAGAAGAAAACGGGGAGAATGCAGGCATGTTCTGTATGTATATCGATTCATATATAAGCCTTGCGGTTTAAATTAGGACTTGCCCATACATCTCGGTAGCATATTAGGCAGAACAACTCTGAGAGAGAGAGAGAGAGAGAGAGAGAGAGAGAGAGAGAGAGAGAGAGAGAGAGAGAGAGAGAGAGAGAGAGAGAGAGTAAAAATGTTATCGATCACCTATCACTCAATGTGGAGGATGTATCAATATACCTGGCTTTAGTAAAGGTGCACGTACGTGGTTCATGTCGGGAGTGCAGTCACTTGAAATCCAACTTGGCATCTGCACAAAGAATAGGATGCTATCATGCTTTATTTGGTATATAATCGTCCAGCCACAGTCAGAAGAGAACAACTCCGATCCGCAAACTGGTTAAAGGAAAAAAGAGAGGCTCAAAAGAAGAAAAGTGCCTGTTCGAGGGAAAGAATATATTCCCAAGTACGTACCAAAAGGTCAGCAGTTTTCCTTTCTTCTCATCCGCAATCACATGTGCCCTTGGGAGTACTAAAATGACAGGAAAGGCAAATGAGAAAAGGCCCTGTCGAGTTTCTGTGTTTGTATATATAATAACAACAGAAAACAAGTGGTTACACGTACGAGATAATTAAGGTCTCGAGTGATTGGGGATATGTTACAACAGAGAGATGCAGTACATAGCTTGAGATGAGGACGACTTGTGTTAGCTAGCTATATAGGACCTGTGACAGCAAGTTTCTGTTGCGTAGCCTCTTCCGAATGCGGTGGTAATCGAGATTGGTTATCATGCATCTCCCCCCAAGCTAATTTAGCTCCTAGAGACTCGGCTTGTTCTGAAGGAAGGCAAGTCTCCGTGGATGCAGCTCTTGGTGAAGATCGATGTCGACCGGCAACTTGGTCGACAGAGGAGATGAATCGAATATCAAGCAACATGTTTAGCTACCAGCTGATCACGCACATGATGATAATCAACTTCGATGGTAACGTGCGTGGAAGATGGGATTGTGGGTGTGTGAGATAGCTGAAATGTTGTCACATGCACGTCCACACTACAACATAACTGACTTTTACCTAGGTATAGGTCCAAAAAACGTAAGTAATGTCTTTACCTACGTTTCTTTATCACGCTTTGAAAACATGACATTTGCTCACGTAACTATAAGTTATACCTACGTTGTAATGAAATGTAAGTATAGTTTGACCTATACCTACGCTTTAGAACGTAAGAATAGTCTCATAAAAGCGTAGGTAAAAGACGTCTATAGACACACATATAAGAGGATATACCTATTTCTGAAAACATAGGTACTATCTTTTGTCACGTAGTAGAAGAAACGTTTGAATAAAGATTAAAATCACTTATTAAAAACGTAGGAAAATGATTTAACATCAGTTAATAAAAAATGTAGGAATCTATTTATTTTTTTTTAAAATCCTATTAGTATCTATGCTCTCATCACTTATAATAATACATCCATTCATGTTCACAGTCATTGATTGTCTCACTCACATCCATGTTCGTCTACACAAAATAGGCATTCATGTATTCGCATGTATTCATCCATCCAAAACATATATTCATGTACTCACATATTCATCCATGAATAACATACATTAATATACTCACAGATACTGATTCTTGAACCACTATGAAAAAAATCTGACAAAAGGTAATTGTTCCCATTAATTATACATAAATCAAGGTCAATTATAAATGATTAACATCCTGCATAAATTAAAAAAGTAGAAAAAATATTAAAGAATGAACATGTACATCACTTTGCCTCTACCCCTACATAGGGCTCTCATGTTACAGCTAGCCACTACACAGCAAGATTATCATTCTCTTTATTTGTTCTTCCTGCGCCAATTGGGTGTGGATACAACGGTGAACTCTCAACCTTGAGAATCCATTTCACATCATCTACATGGAACAAAATCAAAAGAAACCATGGCTGAAAAATGAAGACCCAAAACTCACATCCAAAAAATAAAATGAAATCACACCACTCAAAAGTGAACAACATATTTCCAAAAAAATTTGTGCTTGAACAAGTGTTGAACTGAATTTTGGAAGAAGCAGACATGGAAGAAGCATAGGCAACAGACATGGAAGAAGCAGCCAGCAAGTGGAAACATAATGGCAAAGGGAGGGGGGGTCAGACATAGAAAATTCAAGAATGAGCTTTGACTCACCATGCATAGGAAAACCAAGCTTCTCTAAATTCCAACCAAATCAGCTCAAGAAAAGCTCTTAATAAGGTATTCGCATTTGCTGCCCAACAATGAGTAAATGGCAAGTACTAAATGTATTAAATTCACATCAGGTACCATTTGGCAGTACAAGTTCAAATTATGCTTTTTATATTTTTAGCACCAACATCTACTAACATGATTCCAAGTTTAACAGTAAATGCTCTCACATTTTTACTTCAAACTACAACGCTTCTTACCTCTTCTGCTGTGGGCAGATCCTTCGGATCAAAAGCCAAAAGCCTTTCCAACAACTTCAGTGCCAATGGATCTGCATTTGGAAACTTCTGCGTAAAAGACACAAGTTGTTTCTTTCTCATGCTGCTCAAGTATCCTGTTTAGATCTAGGTGGAAATGTGCAACCTCAAAGGTTGCTCTAAGAAATCATACCAGATGATGAGCCACAATGTCAAGAAAATAACCAGAGTATCATCTAAACCATGTAATCATGTCTATCAAAGTCAAGTTTTTACATTATTCACAATGCAACCTTATTCACATAAGCAGTCTTTTCAAAAGCATCTTAGTTTATATTCTCACTGTCAGTTCAAAATGCAAGCTTATTCACAAAAGCAGTCTTTGTTTATATATACAACTAAGAGAAGAGTCTTTGCTCATATACTAACAAAAAAAAAGAAACTTAAAGACATAAATTTAGACTTGCATATCAAAATGCTTAGAAGGGAAATGGATATCCAGCAATGAAAAAGGGGAGTAAATGAAAACATGATCTGATGTCCTCTCATAGAGCACATAGGGGCTAGGCAGTAGGCATTGTTCACAGAGTTGTAGATGGTAGACATCACCGTACCAGGCCTGTGCCAAGGAAGTAATCCCAAATGAGACAAGGTGAATGGCACAGTGGAGTGCACCTAAGACGTCTCTTCATATGTCCATATCTCGAAGCTTATTATTGATCAAGGTATAGCATCCACTTGTCAAGGACAGAATGCAAGCATTTTCACAGAAGTAAACAGGATAATGGGAACCCTCCGTTCATGACCGTGTGTTGCTTTTTGTTCCTGTGTCACAAAATAATAGAATGTTAATGGCCACTAAGCATAACATTTTCTCAGAGGAATTGATGTATTGAGTTGCATTAAGAAATTGGTGATACCATAAACCATTCATCCTCATGAAAATACCTTAGAAAATTTCTTAAAAAGAAATGACCATTTTATTAAACACATGAAAAAATTATGAGAAGTTAACTACCTTCAATATATCAGTTATTGGAGAAGTTAACCAATCTCATGCCCAGGTATGTATTTGTATACCAGTTATTCTATTTTCAAACACTACATCTTATCCTCTGTTAACTCCAATTATAGATTTTTGTACTCATGGTCTAAATTCTATACTGAATTTAGCAACTGATAGAAACAAATAAAAGAGAAAGAACCCAAAATAGGCTGGGACTTATATGCATAACCCAAAGAGCAATGATATTCCATCATGAAGCTTCATATATAACACTTCATTTTCCAGGCCATGTATATGATGCAAAACCTTGTGCCTTGTAAGACTTGGCAAAACAAATTTTATAGCCCTTAACACTGAAAACACATAAATGATGGACTCTGTAGCACAAACAAAGAACCATGTAATTGTCTCAATAACAAAAAGTTCATAGCACAGACTTATCTAATAAACATAGCACCATAGAAAATGAGGTTTGCTATATGAATACTTTTTAGACTTATTTTGACTCTCCTTCCAAAAGATCGAGATAAGAGAGCTAAGGGTTGAACAAAAATCCATGAAACAAGTACAAATTTTGAATTATTACAAAATTTTGCTAAAGTAGGATAAAGAGAATAGGTATTCATTTATCATATCTCATAGCTTGAAAAATTGGCACATAGACACTTGACAGGCAGTTGTAAATAAAAAGGCATAGCACAAAAAGTGTTATTTGGAGCTGGTGATCATTGAGAGAATGCCACATTCCACTCGATATGCGAACAAAACAGAAATAGTGGCCATAATGAGTCCCATGGCCAACATGCACCAAAATAATATAAAGTGTGAACTTCAGATCCCCATGGCCCCCGGAAATTTCAAGAATGATTTGGAAAATTTCAGATAATTCCATGCAACTTCCAATGGAATAAGTTCAGAGAAGGCTATAAGCTACTCATAGAAGGACTGTTGACATATGGCTTCAAGGATAAAGTAGACCCAAAAACTTTCTTGTCTATCTTTCCCCCAGGCATATTAGAGCCAAAGTGCTTAAGATGAATTGTAAGAACATATGAACACTACAAGAAAAGGCGGTGTTTGCGACGGCCATCGTCCGTCCCAAAGTGCAATTCGAAGCTTTGTGGAGAGTACACATTGCACCAAATCCAGCAACACAGCCTCCATAATCAATTGCACCACTGAGTTTGATTTTGGAATTCTTCTAAATATCAATGCAAATGTCACACAAATGTAACTCCAGATCAGTCTGCGAAAGAGGTAAAAGAAATCGAGTCATTATCCTTCACCCTCAACTATACTGCAAGAGCAAAAAAGGCATCTCTATAAGCAAACAACAAAAAGTCACAAGACAATAGATGATATCAGAAAATCAAACGAATATATAACTCATCAACAAAATAGAAACATGGAATGGTGGCAATTTCATCTTTCGATTCTTCTCTTTCTTCATTCTTGTAAATGTCCAAGACAAACCTACCAAACATTTGGCAATAGGCAAGGAGGCAACAAGAGATTTGCCAAAAACCAACCAAACATTCTGAACAATGCATATGATTCATGTATGGAAGGAAGTTCACAAGGTAGATGTTTTAGCCTATCTTGCATCATAGAACCATACAAGTAAACATGGAGTCCACATTTTATAAAATTTGTGACATTTATTTAAATTGAATCAATTTCTCAAGAAAAGATCCCATTTGATAGTATAGAATGGGAAATAAAGTTGTGTGCTAACATTGACTGACTTGGTCCAACTTGTATGGGACAGATCAGTTTTCTCACTTCAGGAGTCCTGAGTTGGCTGATAAATATGGATCCAGTTCTTTGATTTTTTTTTTGGAAGGTGGTAAAAAGTCATCCAGTTCTTTGATAGACTACATGTTGAATTATCGTAATGCCAAGCTGCCGGGAGAAAATTTATCTCAAAACTAAAGGGAAACATGCCAGTAGCATCAGTGACTGGACAATGAGATAGTCAAGTATTTCATGGCATGAGATAATGCAATTGCAAGAATGAACATGTGCAGATATATTAATAGAGCTTTGCACAAAAGGCATGGATGGTCCGGAGTCCATTTAAATATTTAAGAGGCCAACTGACAAGTGATAAACATAAGCCCTAACCCCGTAATTTAAACATAAAAGTCCATTTAAATTTTAAAGACATTCATTCAAAAAATAATAAACCTATAGTATATCTAAAGTAACTTTATAAGTCTCCATAAATGAAGAACAGAGTAAT
Organism: Amorphophallus konjac; assembly: GCA_022559845.1. Lineage (NCBI taxonomy): Eukaryota > Viridiplantae > Streptophyta > Magnoliopsida > Alismatales > Araceae > Amorphophallus > Amorphophallus konjac. The sequence goes on from CM040119.1 coordinate 222,264,327, forward strand.
TTACATCCATCTCAAATGTATATAGGTGAAGAGCAATTATACATAATTAACATCATAAATTAAAAAAACATTTCTTGGTAACTACCTTTGAGGCTTTCAAAACACACACACACACACAGAGCAGCTCTCCAGATGTCACTAATTACAATAAAGTTTGGTATAAACTTCAACACAGAAGATACAACACCTTAGGCAGACAACTGCTATTTAAGTACAATTGAAACATTTGCTAATAAACTTCATCACTGTTAAAGAGATTTAAAATAGCTAGAATGAAAAACACAACAAGAAAGTTCTTACTTTTGTTGACTTGAAAGGCTCCTCTTGAATAAGGCTCCTCTGGAATAGTTCGGCATAGCCATGGGTGGAACATAGAGTGGAGAGAGGAACTGTCTGTATTGTACAAAATTTGGGAAATGGGAGATATGATCTTGAGGGTAAAGAAGAGGCTACTGATGTGTCAGTGTCTGTTGCTGCACCATGGCCATTGTGGAAGCTGGGCTGCTATTTGCCACATGTGAACCAAGGGCCTATAAAAGAATGACAGTTTTTTTTCTTCATCAGACAAGCAAAGTTAGAAAGATGCCATAAGACCACCATACCCATAATTTAAAGAACTAAGAATAATCTATAATAAAAGTACATGCGTATGCAAATGAGCTTATACCTTGTTAAGACTACAACATTAACTTCCTGAAGTATCAACCTACTACTGTTGATAGTTTTTTGTGTGTGTGACGTGATGAATGTGAATGATGTGAATATGAGAGAGAAATATGTGAAAGTGTGTGAGAAAGTAATAACCTAACTCAAACAATCACAAAATCAAGAGCATGAGCATGTCATCAATGCTTATGAAGGAAGAAAAATAAAAACACACGCCGGTGCGTGGAGCAAAGGAAGAAAATAAAAACACACACCGTAGGTGTGGAGCAAGTAAAGTAAAAAGAAAGCAAGGATGACGGCAACGATGAACAAATACCCAACTAAAGATGTGTGATCGCCACCAAAGTAATTAAAGTAGTAGAAACCACAATAATACCTTGGAAAGAGCCGGTTGAAGTCACCCGCCCGTGGGAGAGAGAAAACTAGGTGCAGCGAACAAAAAACGGTCTTTCTGACGATCGCGATCCAGCAGAAAATGGTCTTACGATAGACCGCCTTATACCTGAAAACGACCTTCCAGATGACCGCCAGGGCACCCAAAGTAGTAGTTTGGAACTTGATCTCCACCCCTCTTGGCCGGCCAGAAAGGTTGGGCCTCGTGCAGTGAGTCCTGTAAACCTGCAAAAGAGTGTAGACAACAAAAGAAACAACCCAATTAGCCCTTGGGACAAGTGTAGTATCTATAATTCAATTAGGCTAATATGCATAAAAGAAGGGTGAATACGTACCTGAGAGGTTTGGTGATTTTTTAACCCCTGTGGGGCGTGGAAAAAGATAGGAGGATGTTTTAAAAAGGTGATTGAATGCAAGAACGTGGAGAAAAGAGGAGGAAAGATGTTATGAATGCAAGAGAGCAATAGACCAAACTAAAGACCAAAGACACAAACTAGACCAAAGGAACTGAATACTCCCTGGACCAGAAGCTTGGTGGACGTGGAAGTAGCTTCTCCTTGGTTGGAAGTGGCTCCAGAATGCAGCAGCACTTCATGGTAAACACCAGAAATCTCCTCTCTCAAGCCATGAAGTCAAGGGTCCTATTTATAGACCCTCAAACCCTAGGTTCGAGTTGGAGGGATAATGACTCAAAAATCGACCTGAAACTAGATAATCCTTGAAGATAATACTCCCAAGAGTCCATAGAAACAAACAGAAGGTTCTGGGAGTCTCTGGTGAGAGAGAAATCAAAAGATGAAGGACTCCAGTTCATCCACGGCCGAGGAGAGGAAGAACAGGCAGAGCAGGACTCTCTGTTCCATTAGCGGTCTTGCGATAGACCGCCAGCCCCAAGAAATCGTCGTGCGATAGACCGCTAGGCACATGCGTCCAGAAGAAGATAAGATCAAAGAGACTCAGCAGGACTCTTTGCCCATTAGCAGTCTAGCAATGGATCGCCAACGCCCACCTTGCGGTCGTACGATAGACCGCTAGGGGAGATGACATGGCAAAAGAGATAAAGGCTAATAAATCTACAACTTAATCCACAAAATAATCTTCATTAGCCCTTATCTAGGCCCATTAAGGTGAAGTAACGAGAAATCAATGGAGCTAAGTCCAACCAAGGAGAATGACCTATAAAATTAGGCCCAAAAATGACCAAAAATGGCCCAATAAGCGGTGAATAACTCGGGACATCATAAAAATAAATAAGGAGATGACCCAACTCATTGGTCATAAAACGGGTGTCAACAACTACCAGACTACCAATCAACAAAAGCACAACCCAAAGAGAATAGTATACAAGACAACACATACTTGTTTCAAATATATCCAACAATTAAATGTCCCCTTGCTTCATGAACCGTATCTTCATACAAAGAAACATGCTTCACTGAAAATTATATCAAGAGAATCTTTCTCAGATGAAATAGGCCGCCTTTTCCCCTTTATCATACTTCTACCTCATATTTTCATTCGTCTCACTTTGTTTTTCTTTTAAACAGTGCCGATAGTGTAGGCTATTACGGTAGCGGATAGCTTTTTTTAGCACCCCACACATTCACCGAGTGCCTTTGAGGAAGATAAGAATATTCACACTGCAACTAGAAAAACAAAATTAAATAAAACATGCACACAAAGCACTTCAAGATCCATTTTCTCCCCACCTGAACTTGCAAAAACCCACAAGGCTCCATGACAAACTCCTAGTTAGCAACATATAAGATGCACTCATCAAGCACGAACCATCATGTTCCATTCACTCTTTTCTTATTGACTGCCTTATGCAGATCTTTATAACCAATTGCTCCTCCCAAGAAAACTCCTAAGGGTAGCTCTACCTCATGAGTAGAAGTGCACAATTAGAAAGGCAATGTCTACTTTCCAACCAGATCTTTCTAACCAAGTGCTCCTCCCTAGAAAACTTCTGAGGGCTGCTCTGCCACATATGTGCATGTTTACACGCGGAATAAATTTTCGTCTTAATATGCGCATGTGTTTTGGCCTTTTTAATGCTTGCATATTATAATTTCCGCGCGCGTGTTTTATCAGACGATTTAAGAATTCGTGTACTGGACTCTTCCCCACCGATCGGAATCGGTGTTAATTTACATCGGATACATCCGAAGACCCTTGATTAGAACTGCTAAAGATGTTTTCTTGCCCTCATAATACTAGCCCTTTTGTCAAAATAATAGTTCAATAGAAAGCATTTTCTTTTCTCCCAAGATCGGACATCATTGCAATTATCCCTCCTTGTGGGGTTTATTTGTAATACTTCTTTCATGGAAAGATTTTGATGCAATCTCCCAACAAAGTATGATTCTTATATAGTGTGCTTTCTGATTTTTGTCTTTTCTGAAATTTAATCAGATTTTTGGATATTTGCATAATTTCACAAACTTCGAGGGTGTATTTGCAAATTTTCACTTCTTTATGATCCAGGCATCTTCCTTGCCAACTTGAGACACATTAAGTGATACTTGCATATATCCCAAGAATTTTCCTAATCTTCATAACTCTTGCACAATTTCTTGGGGATATTTATGTGATTTTTTTTTAAAAAATTGTAGGGGGGGGGGCAATCTGTAATTTTACGCAAGGAAACACCCTTCCCGAAGCTTTGGCCGTGATAATTCGAAGTTGCCTCATTGTGTTTGACGAAGAATCCATCTATCATGATTTTATTTCACTTGAGTCCATCTTATATATAAAAGTCTCTCTTGAGGGTATTCTAGTAAATTGCCCTCTTTAAGTAACTTGCTTTTACATAAAGTAGGATCTGACTTCACAAAAATCCAACGTATCCACCTGCTAAAAAAATGAGGGCTACTGTGTTTCTGAAAAGGAAAGCTACTGTGCTGCTGAAAAGGAAGGCTGCTGTGCTTGTCTCCTTCTTCTTTTTCTCTCTTGTCTTCTTTTCTCTTCTTGTCTTCTTCTTGCTGCTGTCCCTCTCCTTCTCGGGGGTTTTCTTTTTTTTCTCTTGCTGTGGCCCAAGCTTCCTCTTATAGCTGCTTGGAGGAAGGGCGGAGAACTCCTTCCGGTGGAGAATCCCAAGAGGTAAAACCTCTCATCTTCTCCTCCCTGTCTTTTCGTATGTATAACTGCAGCATTTATTTTCCTTCCTTCTTTTCTTTTCTCTTTCTTTTCTCTTTTTTTTTTTTGGTAACCGCAAGACCATGGGCGGAGGAGGGCCTCCTCCGGCCTGCTAATAGGGCGGAGGAGGGTCCTCCGGCCTGCTAGCAGGGGAGGCCCCCCCTCCGGCCTGCTGGCAGGGCGGAGGGACTCCCCCCGGCCTGCTAACAGGGCGGAGGAGGGTCCTCCGGCCTGCTAGCAGGGGGAGGGCCCCTCCGGCCTGCTGGCAGGGCGGAGGGACTCCCTCCGGCCTGCTAACAGGGCGGAGGCCCCTCCGGCCTGCTTAGCAGGGCGGAGGGAGGCCCCTCCGGCCTGTTTGGCAGGGCGGAGGCCCCTCCGGCCTGCTTGGCAGGGCGGAGGGAGCCCCTCCGGCCTGCTAGCAGGGCGGAGTCCGCCCCCCCTCCGGCCTGCTGGGCAGGGCGGAGGCCTCTCCGGCCTGCGTGGCAGGGCGGAGAGGGTCCCCTCTGGGTCCCTTTCTACTATAAAAAAAAGGCCGCCGTACTACTTAAAAAAATCCCACTTTACTTCTTTGGCTTTTGGGCTTGTACGGAGGATCTTCATCTTGTCTTTTCCTTGTGAAACCACGTGTGGGTGTTGCATCAACTGAACTGAATAATGAATCTTTCTTAGGAGGACTGAAAATTCTTTCATTGGATAAACCATTTTGAGTAGATGATTCTTTAGTCACATGTGAACTTAGATGCTCATCAAGCAAATTCCTTTCTCCATTTGGATTAAACCCATTATATTCTTTGATAAGGAAACTTGGAGTTGGTTTACCATTGGTCTCACTGTCTGTTTCAATCTCTGAATCCATGTAGTTAGAGCATGTTGATCCATGTAGTTAGAGCATTGTAGTTAGAGCATGCTGCAGATCTCTGCTCTAATCTTTTGTTGCCTTTACTTTACTCAATCTAATCCCTTACTTCAGACTTCTCATGTGTTCCACTGTTTGGTACGGACCTAGCATTAGTGTTCCAGCTCCAGGCATTCCATCTTCCACAACTAGTATTCCATCAAATGAAGTCATTTGACTTGTAAAAGGATCAACACCATCTGAATGCAAAGTGCAAGCATCATCTTGATCTGTGAAACAGTCCGATACCTGTAATTTGGACTCAAGCTCTATGTCAGTTGAGTTTATAAATGGCATGTAGCAGAAGATTAGACATTGGCTCTACAACATCTGCCAATGCCTCACTTGTAGCTCGCATATTTACTTCTCTGCTAAATAAAATGCCAAAAGATGACACCAGCAAGAGACATCTACTTATCTCCATCAGATAAAACTCTTTTGCCAAGCTGCAGAAGAGAAACCACACCCTTCCATGACACGTTTAAAATTGTCACCAGACTCCCCCCACCAGCAATTGCAAGAGTCCCCAATTCACACAGATTTCTTGTTGTGCATGCGATTATGCTAGTAACATGAGAAGCATAATCGACAATTTGTGCCATCACCAAGTGTCTGTTGGCTTCCAAAATCACCTCACTGGTACCCAAATTTATAGTTGGGAAATATTTCCCGCAGAGTCTTATAGCAGCATCCAGAGCTAGCTGCGCCACCTTGACTACTTCGGAAGCAATCGACTGAATTTTCTTGGGGTGGAATCAAGTGGCTGCTCCTGGAATGTTGTTCTTTGTCAAACATGTTTATTTGAGTCAGTAGTCAAAAAAAAAACATGTTTCTTAAGGCCTAAATGGGCACCATTAATATTCATTCTGAGATCAATGAAATATTTTATGGGGTCAACAAATGCCCCCCACGGGGGGGTCCGTCGGAGCCAAGGGTGACGGCGGCCGGCCCGTGCATCACTGATTTCACCGGTTCTTGAGTTTGCTTGATGCATAACGCCATTGATATTAATTTGAGACTGATCATCTGTCATTTCTTTTTGTTGTTGTTGTGTTGCTGTTTTTTTTTTTTGCAGCAGCCATCATGTCTCGTGCTAGGGAGAGCAGTGGTCGCTGATCAAAGGGGACGTACAAGGAGACAGTCCCAATCACTTCCAAGAAGCTGATGCCTTCGTGGGGTTCTCCGAGAATAACTGCGGAGAATATTTTTTCACTTGATCGGGGGCTTTCCATGATTGCTACTGGCCCCCTCCCAGAGGATGAATCTGAAGGTGGTGTAGTTGACTTGAGCTTGCTTATTCCTTAGAGAGGCTCCTATGTATATCAGCGACCACGCGGATATCCGAGACATTTTCCCTTGGACAGGCATTTATTTCCTTTCATTCAGAATTTTGTTCCCCCAGACATGGAAGAGGGTGATAGTTGCTTGCCTGCGGCCCGGTGTCAAATTGAGAGGGCGATTCTGGTGAGTCGTGATAGTATGTTGGGGACTTGCAAGACTTCATTCCCCAGTTTTCCATTGGGTAATGGTCGTCATATTCAGTATCCGGCCTCCTCCCAGCTAGGCTTCTTCAGCGCTGAAGCAGGATGTCCGATCAAGGTGAAATCCTTTGCACCTGCTATTTGGGATTTAGGGGGTAATCACAAGACTTTGTCGGATGCTGCTTCTGGTTGCTTTTTATCTCCCTCGGACACAGAATTTGCTGGTGAAGGATATGACAAGCTATGTTTGCTTGATAAAATCGTGAGTGGGTCTTCTCCCAGTTGGTATGGAAAATGGTCCGTGATTCCCTCCCATAAATTTCATTTAGGAGCCACAGAATGGCTGGCGGGCGTACTTTATCATTATAGCGGGCTTCTGGACCTTGTGGGCATTCGGCATGCAGTTACAGCAGCATTATATAAATACCCGTGTCATGTTGAGTTGCTTCAGGCTTTGGCGGAGCGTTTCAATCGCCGCTACAATACTTTTGCTACTGCTGAGGGTGAGACCTCCCTGGATTTGTGGAGTTTGTACAGGATCTCAGGTTTACCCATCTCGGGGCGGCCTTATGAAGAAGTTACTCTCGATGATTTGCACCGGAACTTCTCCACAGGACTGGGAGAGTATGGTTTATCCTTTAGCTTCCGATACCTGATGAAGGTATGGCGGGATTTGGCCCGGGCTGGGAAAAGCAAGGCCCCTTCCGCTTCCTCTGGTGCTGTGAGGGTCAGCCTCAATGCGTGGGTTTCTTATTTCTACAATGGGCCGTTCTGTTTTCATGAGAGCTTTGCAGAGGATGACCGACCTTTGACTCAGAATTATCAGCTTGTCTTGCATCCTCAGGAGAGTAGCCGCCATTTACCTGCGTCGGTGAATGCGGGGTGGAACCCCCGCAACATTCCAGACCGGACCTATCTTGCTGCTTATCTCGTTTACTGGCTTGCTACTTTTGTTGTACCTTATGAAGAGGAGGGCCTTGTTCGGCCCGAGCTTATTTATCCTGCTTGTACTCTTGCAGATGGACATAGACTCGCCCTTGCACCTGCTGCTCTTGCAAATATCTATCATGGCTTTGGTGATTTGACGTCTCACAGCTCTCCGAGAGATCGGAGTCTATGTATGGCCACTCATTATCTGAGTGCATGGGCTGGTCTTTTGCTGCCCTCTTTGTGTCAGAATATTTCAGTGAGAACCCAGCAGCCCCTTTAATTTTCTTATTCAGGAACCGTCCGGACCCACGCTCATCAGATCAGCTATGGAAGGCTCGCAAGTTATTGTCTTTTGTTCCTACACAGGGGAAAGAGGGCTTGCCTATAGCCCATTGCTCTTACGACTTCAGGCCTTTTGTGATTGAGAGCTCGGATGGGATTTCTTGTGGCATCCCATATTGCCAGGTTGCTGACCCCTCATTTTATGAAGCCTGGCTTTGCAGTATTCGACCCAGTGTCCTTGTCTTCAGGAAGGGCAACACTGTTTTCTTGGAGCCTTATTTTCCCCATCGTTTCGCACGAAACTTCGGGTATGACCAGTCAGTTCCTCCAGACGCTGATTTTGGCTTGACCGGGCGGATACACCGGGGTCCGGACATTCACTTGGTTACTAGCAGCTGGTGGGATTTCTTCTTCAGAGGATCATCAGGACCCCGTTGTACCTTTCCAGATGCCAGGAGGGTGGGTCAAGTTGATATATATTATGCCCGCTGGTGGTTCAGGCGCAGTAATGTATTCAGGCAGCCCCCTCATGAATTAAAAGAAAGAGAAGAAGCTCGTCTGAAGCAGGCAGATCTGCCGCCTCTAATTATTGACAGATCTTTCCTTTATACTCATTTCCCGCAAATTGCTAGAAATGTACGAGACTTTCGTGCTGAATGGGAGGCGAAGAACGGGCCAGTTACTATTGATCGGCAGGCCTACACTGAGGCCATTAAGCCCTTGAGGCGGCGTGCCAGTGCTCCCTCAGAACACAGTACAGCTGCTGCAGTGCATAAAGTGTATTCATGGTGGGAGCATTTCTTGTCAGACTGCGGCTACCCTCCGAATGCTGATAAAGCCATTCGCCTTCATCCTGAAAGCTTCAACAACAACTTATGGCCACAGTGGCAAAGACATTTGATGAGTTCCATTGTGCGCATCGGCCCGTCTGAGCAACTCTCCTTACTGGAGAATAGTGTTTGCCTGCAAGACGTCTGGGATGCAGTAGTTACGGCAGGGGAGATTGTTGGCCTTCAGGCTGAGCAAGCAGTGCTAAGGCCCACTTTCTCGCCTGCCCCTGAGGGTGAGTAACGCTAACTTTTGTTCCCTCTTTTTCCTTCTTTTCCTATGATTAGTTGAGCTGTTCTTTATGCTTCACTTATATGTGGTTCTGATTTTCTCCTCTTCCTCCCCTTTTTTTTTCGCAGGGAGCTTTGTCACAATAGCGAATGTCGCTGTAAAAGGGAAGAAAGCCCCCGGGCCGGCGAAGCGGGTAAGGTCCTCCGAGGAGGAGGGACCAAGAGCCCGAGCTCGCCTACCTCGCTCCAAAGGGAGCTCCTCGAAAGGGCGACGAGGTGACCTTCATGGGTTTATAGCCTTGCCTTTTGAATACTTCGTAATACTTCATTGTTGACCCCTTTTTCTTTGATCTTCAGGTTCTTCCATCGGCACGATCATACCCACATTTTCCCCCACACATGGGGTGGTGGTCCCGGGGTCAGAGCGTGACATGGAAGATGGAGAGTTACAGGATGATGATTATAATCCTGTGTCTAGTGCCTCACCCCCATATTCATGTGGGGATCGCCATAACTCCGTTGGCTGTGGTATGATGATCTCGAGACATTACATCGTCCGCCTTTTCCTTGTGTTGTTCTTTTTGATTCCCCCCCCCTTTTTTTTCCTTGTTGACATGACTTCTCTCTTCCTTTTCCTTTTTATACCAGAGGTTCCCGAGGATAGGGAGATAGCTGCGCCTCGTAGGCAAGAACCGGAGTCGACCATCGCCTTACCTTCTTCGAGTAAGGCTATACCTCATTCTTCCTTGAGTTGACTTTGTGGGAGGTAACCTGACAATCTCACTTCAAGGTGGTTTGGACGCATCCGCAGCGATTTCTGTGCAGGAGTTCACCACACTTCTCGACTCCGGGATGAATATGGATTTACCTGACTTTTCTGCCAATCCCTCTGCGGATAGGGAGATGGTAGCCCGATATTCTCAAGCTCTTCTTGATGAGATCTATAAAGAACAAGCTCCACCCTCAGAGGGACAGGGGCAAGATCCCGGAACTTCCTCTCCACTACAGGGAAGTGACCGTATACCCCGTACAGCAGGTAGTTGCATTTAATGTGGAATTTGAAATTGCTGACATTGCTGCGCAGATTTATCATTTGAGTATCTTATGCAGCTGGTAACCCTCATGTTCATGATCCCTTGGAGTCCTTAGAGGGGATAAGCAGAGGTGTTGTGGCTTTGGATTCAGGGGGTGCTGCCTTAGGCGCCACTGTTGACGCCGAGGAGACCGCACTGAGGCGTGATGGTGAGGGCATTGCTGCTATGGAAGAGAGCCGAGCCTTGACTCCTGTAGAGGGGAATCCTGAAGATTCTCCTTGTTCCTCAGGAGACACTGTCTGTCTTTCTGACGGGGAGGAGACTGGTCAGAGAGGTATTTCTACTTCTTCATAACAGTATTTCTTGTATTGAAGTGACTTTGTAAGTTGACTCTTGGTTCTTCTTCGCAGGGGACATTCAAGGTGCTGAATTTACCTTGTTGAGCAAAGATAAAGAGTCCTTGGATTCTGCTGCATTAGGTATCCCCATGCTTTTTCTCTTTTACATGACTAACTGCTTTGATTTTGTCAGCTGCTAACCATTACTCTTCTTATGATGCCCAATAGGGGGAGTAGAGCTGCGGGAGGAAATTCGGGATGCCTCAACCTCTGGTGACCCCCTAATTATAAGAGCTGAAGCTTCTAAGTCCTCCCAGCTAGAGAAGCCTTTAGAGATTCCCACCGTTTCAGGTAGTCTTTTCTCTTCACACGCTATCAAATTTGATGTGAGTTGAAAAATAGGGATCATAGCCATTCTCATTGTTTTTCCTCTCTTCTCGCCTTTTTGTTCTGGCAGCTTGTTTCAAGGAAATACTCCCGCATACGAACGGCTTCCCATGCCACGGGATTGAGTGGCCGGATGGCCCTCAGATTGCACCTTTTGTGGGGGCGGCCCACATGGTTGATACCCTGATTGGCGGCGCCCGGAGTTTGTTCCTGGGGGTCGAGCTTCCTCCGGTGGAGACTGTTTGCAACACCCTTAAGGCTGCCACGCGAAGTTATCATGGGTTAGGGCTGCCGAAAGAGCCGTGGATGGCGGCAGTGGACAGTGCTTGGCAAGAATATCAGCAGCTGTATGAAGCCTTAAATTGGAAAGCCCAAGAGTTAAGGGTCAAGCAGCTGGAGGATAAAATAGAAATAATGCGCGACCAGGTCCGCGAGAGGAGATCTCAGGCCGAGAGGGTTCGGGAGCGCCGCGACTCCCTTGAGACTGCCGTAGCTGAGAACAGGAGTCAAATTGCCTCGCTCCAGGAGACTGTGCGGACCATCTTGCAGCGAATTGCTTCCCTGGAGGCTTCTGGTGAAACTAATGTCAAAGCGATTCAGGAGGCGCAGGCCGAGGAGAGCTCTCTTGCTGTGGAGTGCTCAAGCATAGAGGAGGCCCTTGCCACAAAAGAACAGGAGCTCGCCGATTTAATGAAGCAAAAGCCCTCTCATCTTTGAGTCTGTATATTTCTTTTTCTTTAGCCCGTTGCTGGTTTCATATTCTTTTCCATTCATTATTTTGCAGTTACACCCAGGGGCTTGTCTTGGGCTCCAGTTTTGCAGACGAATAGTAAAATTGTTCATACATTGATGAAGGCATAAATTCTTTTGTCCTGGGAACTTCTGAGAATTTCTTCTGTCTCTTTTTTCCTTTTTTTTTTTCACATTACCAACTTCACCGCCCTTTCGGGTTTTCGCCGAAGTTGGCCCCCTTTAGCTTTTTCCAGCGCGCCCTTTCGGGTTTTCACGCTGAGGGGTTACCCAATTTTGCCTGAGGCGCCCTTTCGGGTTTTCACCTCAGCCGGGTTATGACCTTTTTGCCCTTGAGTAGCCGGAAGATTGACCACTCAAGTCCGTCGGGGCACCTCTATTTTAAGCCCACTTTTTTTTTTTTTTAGGATCACTCTTGACAACGAGGTTACACCCTCGGGATATAAGTGGATGAGTTGTAGTCGGCCAGGAAACTTGGAGGCCGAAGATTCAGGGACTTGGTGCTAACCAATGAAATTGGAAAGCCAAAACTCGAAATTTGGGATTTAGGGGACTGACCAATGAAATTGGAAAGTCGAAACTTGGAATTTTGGATTTAGGGGGGGCTGACCAATGAGATTGGAAAGCCGAAACTTGGGATTTTGGGGTTTAGGATGGCCGACCAATGAAATTGGAAAGCCGAAACTTGGGATTTTTGATTTTGGGTGGCTGACCAATAGAATTGGAAAGCCGAAACTTGGAATTTTGGGATTTAGGGTGGCTGACCAATGAAATTGGAAAGTCGAAACTTGGGGTTTTTGATTTGGGGTGGCTGACCAATGGAATTGGAAAGCCAAAACTTGGGATTTTGGATTTAGGGTGGCTGACCAATGAAATTGGAAAGCCGAAACTTGGATTTTGATTTTGGGTGGCTGACCAATGGAATTGGAAAGCCAAAACTTGGGATTTTGGATTTAGGGGCCGGCCAACTATGTTGGCAAGCCAGAACCTGAAATTTGAGATTTGGCACGGTGGGGCATGAACAAGAATTGTTCAAAACATCTGTGACTTTTGAGTTTTTTCTTGGGGGGAAAACTCCCCTATGCTTCCTTACTCTCCCACGGAAGAGGGCAAGTCTTGTGTAGGTTGTTGTTGGAACTCATGCTCAGGAGCATAGTATAATTTTAAATGCTTTCCATTCAATGGTGGAAAGAGGTTCTCCCCTTTATGGTCGACGACCTTATAAGCGCCTCCTTCATAGACTTTGGAGACGATATATGGTCCTCGCCAATTTGGTTGTAATTTGCCACTGGACTTTCCGGCCATGACTTCTCTTTCTTTAATCATGACGAGATCACCCTTTTTGAATGCTCTTTGTCTCACAAGCTTATCATAGGCTCGAATCATTCGGGCTTGATAAAGTTGCAGGTGTTTGTAAGCTTCCAACCTTTTGCCTTCTAGATTAGAGAGCTCTTCAAGTCTTCTCTGTATTTCGTCTTGTTCGTGGGCTTGGAGGCCAGCATGCAAAGCTACCCTGTAGGAGGACATTTCGATCTCAACTGGGATTACGGCCTCCGCCCCATATACTAGAGAGAAGGGTGAGCAGCCAGTAGGAGTCTTGTACACGGTCCGGTATGCCCAGAGAGCTTCATGAATTTTCTCTCCCCAGTCCTTTTTGCGGCTGCCTACTATCTTGGCAAGTAACTTGCACAGAGTCTTGTTGAAAGCTTCAGCTAACCCATTGGCTTGAGGGTTATATATTGTTGAGGTTCTCCAGTCTATATGAAACTTGGCTGCGAGCGCATATATTGTTCTGTTTTTGAATGGCGTGCCATTGTCTGACATAATCCGACTTGGCGTGCCGAACCTGTATATAATGTTATGTCTGACGAATTGAGCGACAACTTCTCCTGTGACTTCCCGTAGGGGGACTGCTTCAGCCCAACGAGAAAAATAGTCTGTTGCAGCCAATATGAACTTATGACCTTTAGAGGATGGAGGGAAAGGTCCAACAATGTCCATTCCCCATTCTGCAAATGGCCAAGTAGGGGCCGTTGGGTGTAGCGAGCCTGGCGGCTTTCTCGGGACCGGACCAAAGGCTTGGCATTGGTGGCATGTGCGGGCGTATCGATTGCAGTCCGCGTACATTGTAGGCCAATAAAAGCCTTTAAGCTTTATATTGATCTTCATTTTATCTCCAGCTTGGTGAGCCCCGCAAAGTCCTGAGTGGACCTCGCGCATGACTATTTTAGCTTCCTTGGGCGAAAGACAACGGAGGAGAACAGATTTATCTTTTTCATGGACCAATCTATACAGTTGGTCGCCTATTAGCTGATAGGACGCCGCTCTGCGCAAGAATTGAACCCTTTGGGCCCGGTCAGGAGGGAGACGCCCATTTTTTATGTCAATAATAGGTTGACGCCAGTCATATTCCTCTTCCCGACTAGACATGTCTTCTTCCAAGGTATTAACCTCAGAAATTGTGGGATCAGCATCTTCGTCCAGGACGCTTGGCATAAGTCTCCTGTGCCTGACGGTTATGTCTACTTCTCCTTCCGGAGGTAGCTTTATAGCAGAGGCTAGCTTGGCTAGGGCATCTGCCTGAGAATTCTTGCTCCTGGGGACATGATTTATCTCAAAGAGATAGAATTTCTCCTTCAAGTTCAGGACGGTTGTGTGATAAGGCACTAGCTCTCGCTTCCGCACATCATAGTCGCCCATAACTTGTCGTATGACGAGCTGCGAGTCGCCGTAAACTTTAATGCATTTGATCTTCATTTCTATGGCTAGCTGAAGCCCAACGATCAATGCTTCATATTCTGCCTCATTGTTTGTCAACGGCTTCATGAGGGCACAGGAATTGTGGAGAATTCCCCCTTGAGGAGTGACGAAGACGATGCCAGCCCCTGAGGCGAGTGTGGTTGTCCCGCTAGCCCCTTTAATTGTTCGAGAAGCTCCATCAAAGTAGAGCTCCCAGCAGGGCACATCAATAGCCAGGGACTCTTCCCCTTTTTGCACTGGACCGCCCTCGGTTTGTTCTTCAATTCCCGATTGGGATGGAAGTATTTCTTCATCGGGCAGTTCAATGTTAAGAGGAGAATCGGCCGGAATTGGGTGTGCTGCCAGAAACTCCGCCATTCCTTGTCCCTTAATTGCCTTTTGGGGAACAAATGTTATATCAAACTCCATAAGAAGTAATGCCCATTTTCCCAGTCGACCCGACAAGACAGGCTGTTTAAGGAGGAACTTGAGTGGGTTGTATTTTGAGATTAACTCCACCGTGTGGGACAGGAGGTAATGTCTTAACTTCTGGACGGCGAACACCAATGCCAGACATACCTTCTCCATCGGGGAATAGCGATGCTCGGGGCCCACCAGCTTTCTACTGAGGTAATATAAGGGTTGCTCTTTACCTTCTTCATTTATTTGGGCGAGCAACGCCCCCAAGGAAGTGTCCATGGCAGCAATATAGAGAATCAAAGGTTTTCCCTTGATAGGTGCTCCGAGCACTGGGGGAGTGAGGAGGTACTTCTTGATCCGCTCAAAGGCTCCTTGACATTCTTGGTCCCATATAAATGGGGCACCCTTTTTCATCAGTTTCCCAAATGGTGCACATCTTCCAGAGAGGTTAGATATGAAACGCCTAATATAGGCTAGCCTCCCCTGTAGAGATCGCAGTTCTGTTAAACTCTTGGGCGGCGGCAATTCCCGAATTGCTTTGATTTTATCGGGATCAACCTCTATTCCCCGGTACTTAACAATGAAGCCGAGGAACTTGCCACTTGAGACGCCAAAAGCACACTTCATAGGGTTCATCTTGAGCTTGTATTGGCGGAGTCTGTTAAAAACCCGCCGCAAGTCATCTAAGTGATTTTCATGCTTGCGGGTTTTAACGACGAGGTCGTCAACATAGCACTCGACCAAGTCGTGCAGCATTTCATCAAAAATCTTAGTCATAGCCCTTTGATAGGTGGCTCCTGCATTTTTCAAACCGAAGGGCATCCTTTTGTAATTGAAAATCCCTTTGGGGGATCTGAATGCCGTATGGTCTTTATCCTTAACGGCCATTCGTATTTGATTGTAGCCCGAGGACCCATCCATGAAGGACAGAGCTTCATATCCTGTGGTCATATCAACCATGGTTTCGGTAATTGGGACTGGAAAATCGTCCTTTGGGCAAGCTTTATTCAAGTCTCTGAAGTCAATACAAACTCGGACTTGACCATTCTTCTTTTTGACTGGGACTATATTGGCAAGCCATACTGGATAAAGACATGGTTCTATGAAGTCTACCTCCAGGAGCTTGTCAACTTCAGCATTTACTTTAAGTTCCAACTCGTGGCGCATGCGTCTCTGAGCTTGCTTGACAGGCTTAACAGTGGACAATATGGCTAGTTCATGTTCGGCCACCGAGGGTTCCAGCCCGGGCATCTCTTTGTAAGTCCAGGCAAAACAATCTCTGTACTCCAATAGGAGTTGTTTGTAAGCTTGTATTTCCTGCTCAGTAAGGAGGGCACTAATGAAGATGGGTCGGGGTTCATTAGCATCCCCAAGGTTGAGCTCGATCAATTCATCAACTGTTGCTTGCCCACCATCTTCAAGTTCCCGTGGGGCAGGCTGTAGATCCATGAAGCCTTCATCTTCGTCAACATTGACTACGTGGAAGTCACAGTAGTCTAAGTTGTTGATAACGGCCGACTGAAGCTGCTCATGCCGGTCTTCGAGGGCCACTTCTTTTGGTTGTTCTCTTGTAGAATCGCTAGGCCCCTCGCCAGAGTCTGAGCTACTGGGAGAGGGTGATAACCCTATAGTGTTGACAGAATAGTGAATCTTAAGGCTGGGCTCCCCACACGGAGGCTTGCTCCTTGCTTCACTTGCAATAAATTTAGGCAGTGTAGACGCAGCTTCCACGAGGACCCTTTTATTGGAAGGCTTGGACTGATTCCAAGGATGCGGCTGTGGGGGAAAAACCTGATGCTGCTTGAGCTGGATAACTCCCCGTTGTATTAAATCCTCGAGTTGATCCTTTAGGACATAACAATCTTCTGTAGCATGCCCTGCCATTTGATGGTATCGACAGAAGCTGGAGCTTTTGGCTTCACCGGCTCTAGACGGCCTGTGAGCTGGAGGAAGCTGGATAAGACCCCGAGCCGTACAAAATTCAAATAACGACTCAGTATGGGCCTTGACAAATGAGTATGGAGCTTCCATCCGCTGTGCCAATCTCATCACGGGTGTTTTACCCTTGGATTCCACAGGTGGTCGATTTGCTCTGGGTCCCTGAGACCAAGTCTCATTTATCTGGCTCTTGGGATCAGTATGGACTTTTGAAGGGAAAGCAAGATGTCTAAGTAGAACATCCCGTTCTCGTAATAGCTCTTGTACAAAAGCTTTCAATGCCTGGTTCTCTTGTTTCAACTGCTTTATTGATCCTCGTTCCCGTTCAGTGACAGGAACATTAGGGTCATCTAATATGAGGTGTTCTGTTTCTGTGATATTGAGCCCAGGTAGCTGACTCAAGGCTTCTTGTCCAGCTTCGCTAAGCTCTCGCAAAGCGGGCTGTAGGACGATGACTTCCTCATCCCCAGTCTTGACATTATGACTGTGCAAGCTATTAACATCGGGGACTTCTGGCCCGAATTCTTCTTTTCCCTCAATTATGCAAGGAGAATTCCCCTGAGTAAGATTGGAATGGCTGGGAGGGGGCGAAGTCCCAATGGTATTTACAGCATAATAGACTCTAAAGTCTGACTCGGGGTCGTAACCCAACCCTCTTCGATCATTCTTAGGGAAGGGAGGCTGCCCTCTGACTTGAGGAGGGTACCAGAGCTGTTGGAAGTAATTACGCCGAGCCGCTTGTTCCGTCTGTGGGATATTTTGTTTCTGACACATCTGTTTAATGTGCTTAGCCATGTCAGGCATTTCTTGGACAGACTCAGGAGCATTCTTGGGCTGCTCGCTCCAGCCGAAATCGTCATCCGAGGGGGCGCGAGGCACCATATCTCCCTTGTAAAAGATAATGGGCTTAAGACGCCCCTTGGTGTTCTTCTTCCCTTTCGCTTGATATGTGACAATGAATGTCTTTAGGGTCTCGACCCCGTGCTCCTCCCTTTGAGAGACCAACTGCATACAGGCGGGCGGCAGAAGGATGCTCTTATCTATTGATTGATTAATGAAGTTGGCTTCAAAGTTAATTTCCCGCCTCTCGGGCCGAGTTGGCTTCGCTGCAGGGGCGTCAGCTTGCAAGCTGAGTCGATGCATCCTGGCAAGGTCTTCATTTACCACAAAGAGTTCATCTTCATCTTCCTCCTCAACAATCACCTTTTGCTTTCCTTTATCTTGGATCTCAACTGGGGGTTCAACAGTTGGGTCCCCAAAGTACAACTGAGCATCAGTCAAATTGCATTCATTTGGTCGAAAGGGAGACTTATCAGCAAAGACTGTATGTTGCTCGCCGCCCTTCGCATACTTAATACACTGATGGAGAGTTGAAGGGACGACCCAATTTTCGTGAAGCCATGGCCTACCCAGTAAGGCTTTGTATGCGGTCGTGGCATTAATGATGTAAAATGTAGCCTTAGTGACGAAGGTGTCCATGGTCAACTCCACCTCCACTTTTCCCAACGCATCCTCGGAGTTCTGATTGAATCCCGAGATTTTGACATCATACACCCTTTGAAGATAGGGCATAAGAAATAAAGACTTAAAGGTCTTGAGAGGCATTATGTTGACAGAGGCACCGGGGTCCACGAGGATCCGGTTTAGCTCGTGCCCATTAATCTTCCCTTGCATGTACAATGGGCGGTTATGACATGGAGAGGACATCAACATGTCCTTATCAGAGAAAGTGACTGTCGCGGCTAATGCCTCGTATGTCTGTGCTTGAATTTCGGCTACATGAGTCTCATAGACTTCTGGTTCTTGGAGGACTTTAATGAGAGCCTCCCTCAACTCTTTACTCCAGGCAATGGCCTCCCATATGCTAACCATAGTTGGCATTCGCTTCATGTGTTGAATGATCTTACGATCAGCCCGAGCCCGGGCTTGATCTAGTGGAGGGATCATCTCCACCAGGGACTTAGGCTGATAAGGGGGCTTCTGGGCCGGCTCCAACTTTCCCTGGTCATTTGTTTCTTCTTGGAACAGCGGGGCTAAAGATTCCTCTTCCGGAACTAGAAGCTCTTCATTGTCCTTGCCTGAAGTGCTTGCTTGGGCTGGATCAGCAGGCTGCTCTTGGGAGAGGGAACCAACGGGATCAGTCTCTTCATCCGTTGGATCGAATGGAATAGCACTTACTCTCTCCTGAGAGATCGGCTCGACGGGCTCCTCATCCTCGTCTGAGGGGTCGAAGATGAAAGTTTCAACCCGTATTTGCGCCTCAGGGGGCTCATTGGGTTCTTCTCCTCGAAAGATGATCACTCTTTGGGAGGTAGTTGGCTGGGATGTGTGCCCATTGGAGGATGTTGAATGTCTTCCCCGTCCGCGTCCACGGCCTCTACCGCGACCGCGGTTTCGGAGTTCCGCATTGCGACGGCGGTAAGTAGCCATAGTGATCCTATCCCCAGCTGCGGAGAAGGTGGCATTATCTTTGCTTGACCCCCGTAAACTTTCTGGCGGAGGGATTGACACCATATTGCATGAGAAGTTCTTTAGCATTTCCTCTAACTTCTCTATAGTGAGTTCTTCATCTTTATAGAAGACGGAGAGCTCCTCCGGAATAGAAAGTTTTTCTCCCTCCTTAGCTCGTTCGAGCATTTGTTGTAGCCAACCCTTAAGCCGGGTTTTCCGCTCCAAGTCTTCCCACGGGATATACTTGCCCAGTGGGACAGGCCCGGTTGGGACAGAGGGTACATAGTCTTCTAACTCTTCAATTAACTTGTGAAGTCTCTGCAAAGGGGTTAACTCTCTAGGTGCTTCCATGGCCGCCGCCTGCTCGGCCTGTTTTTTTAATCTCCTTTTTAGATTCTTTCTCCTGTTCTTTTCCTGCTTCTGGGCTCGCGCCAGCTCTTCTTGAGACGGGGCAACCTTTCTCGTAGATGTCTGGGGAATGCCCTTGGCTGTTGAGCCACTAGGCTGGCTCTTTCCTTTAGATGACTTCAAATGGAGGCTCTTTCTCGGGGTCACAGCAATCCACTCTCCCCCTTGCTCAGGAGTTTGGAAAGTTGCGTTAATTGCCCTCTCAACAATTTCAGGAGGCAATTCTTGAAATTCGGCCACAAAAGAGCCAAAGTTGCGAAGTATGTCGGCTCCTTCATTGACTTGCTGACTAATGGACCCGAGGCCTGATTTGCATGGTCCCAACTCGGTCTTACCCTTTTGTCTGTTCCTCGAACTCATAGCACTGTCCCGCAACTGAGAACTATCTTGGTACACTTGCTTAAGCTTAAACTTGTCATCACCCTTCGGTGGCTTTCTTTTTGGCATTTCCTGGACATTCGACTGGAGCGGGTGACGATGCAACTCGCTCAAGGCTGGAGTGGACGAAGCTTGGACCGGGCTTTTAGGGCTCAAATCGAAGCTCCCATGGCGGGGACGAGCTTCGCCCATTCTGGGTATAGCTGCTTTATGCTTTGTATCTCCCATGGCTGACCTGGGAGTGTGCTCGAAAGCAGATGACTTGCCTTTCCTAAGAGAGGCAGAAGACCCTTTAGTGGAGACACACGGACTATCACTTTGAGGGACAGTCCGGTTCATGTCGTTTTTCAAAGTGCCGCTCTTAGATGAGCCGATGGCCCCTTGTGGAGAGAGGGTTGAAACTTCACAATGAGAATCTTTGTCCTTTCCACTCTTTCGTGAGACAGGGGAATTCCGCTCCAAGCAGGGAGAGTTGACTCGGACAGAGTGCGGAGATTCGCGCACCAAAATTTCCTTTCCGCCGAACAGGATGTCCAGCAGTTTTTTAGTTTCTTCCTTTGGAAGAGGTAAGGACTCTAGGTCCTGCCAGGGTCGCCATTCAAGGCTCATGTCTGAGGATCTTTCTGGGGCGGGCCCAGTCTCTAGTGCTTGTGACGTTGACTTCCCGTGAGAAGTTGATGCATGTATAACATTTACTGAAAACGGCGACCGTCCCCATGGAGAGGACGCCGAGGGAGCTTGAGAACCCTCCTTTAGCTTTATAATCTGCCGGGTAATCAAATCCTCGGCTATGTCTTTGAAGGTGGGACAGTCATAAATGACATGTCCCATGGCACGGTGATATAAGCAGTAGCCATGCCGGTGCGTCATACCGATCATCAAATCACTGTCCGGTTTAGGGAGTTGTATTAATCCCTCCCTCTGGCAGATCTTAAATATCTCCAGAGTTTTGTGTTGGGGAAAAGAATACAACTTTTCTGGGGGCTTTGCAGTAGGCGAGCCTTTTGAATCTTCGGATAGCCACCCTCCGGCCCTCGGCCGTCTTCTGGGCTCCACCGTGGCTTCTGAGTTACGGGTGGAAGCTGGAGTGGCTCCTCCCGTTGAAGGCGTTAGGGTCAGAGCCGTCAGGCGGTCGTCCATGCGCCTTACAAGCCGCAGTAGCTCTTGCTGATCACGCTGCAGATGCCTAACTTCCCTTTTAAGCTTTCGGACAGCCTTCCGAATGGACAGACATTCGGACATTAAGAAATAGCCTCCTGCCAAGGAGATACCTGGCGGGGCAGGGGCTGAGTCCAGACCACGCCGTGGATCCCTAGCCTGACTTTTCCCGGAGATTTTCTGAATGACATTTATCGAAAACCTCGATCCTTCGTGGATGTGAGGCTCAGGGGGATATTTCTCGGTGCTTCTCTCATTTAGAATGTGCTCAGCAGCTTGATGAAGCCTCTTTCTTACCATGCTTTCTCCTTGCGTATCGATCTCTCCCCTTTGGATGAGGGTCTCGATGCAATCTTGCAGTTCTTCGCATTCTCGGGTGGGATGCGATATCACAGCATGGAACTCACAATATCTTGGATGGGCTTTCTCAACCTCAGTGTAGGTAGGAGGGGGGTCATGCACCATAATGTGACCTTCCTCTAGAAGAATGTCAAATATCTTCTTCGTGTTTTCCTTTGGAAAAGAGCACTGGTGGGAAGGCCTCCATCCTGGATACCACAAAGTGGGTTTTATCCCACTAGGGCCTGCTTCTTCTGCCCCCGGATCGGGGAATGTGAAGGCTGCCATTTGATAAATTTGTCGAGTCGGCCGATGGCTAATGACATTAGCCGAACGGGTCACCCGGTCCCAGATATGTGGTTGAGGAGGGTCAACCCGAGTCCCCTTCATTGTGATGAGCTGATTTTGTATCATTTTCTCCAGCTCATCTTTGAAGACATAACAATTGTCAATAGTGTGCCCCAACAGACGATGATATGGACAGTAATTGGGATCATCGGTCTTGCCGGCCTCCTCTGGCTTCTTAGGCTCTGGGAGAGCTATTAACTTGTTCTTCATGCATAGATTGAAGAGTTTGCTAGTGTGCTCCTTCTTAAAAGAGTAAGGAGTCTTCATACGCTCAGCCAGCTTTGTAGTTGGCGCCCTCTTTTCAGACTTTTGGCCAGAATCACCCGGCGATGTTGCCTGACTGGTTTCGGTGGTTGGAGAGAAGTCCACTGCATTTGCTTCCTTCCCCGTAGCAGAACGCTCTTTGGGTGGCTTAGGCTTTGATGGCAGGAAAGTGGGATTGTCAGCGAAGAACATCTCAATCTCCGCGACCACAGAGTTCAATTGGTCGAATCCCTTGATATTTGCCCCCAGAAGCCGTTCACTGACTTCGGGGGAGAGCCCTCTCCGGCATATAGTTATGGCATCTTCTTGTGCCGGGGGATTGTCACAGCGCATGCTGAGATCCCTCCAGCGTTTGATGAAATCCAGAGCCGTTTCCCCCCTCTTCTGCTTAAGTGAGCAAAGCTCGGCGAGGGATACCTTCCTTTCAGCCAACTGGAACCGATCAATGAATTTCTTCTGCATGTCGGCCCAGTCAGCGACAGAGTTGGGTTTTAACCTTGAGTACCATTGAAAAGCGCTTCCGGTAAGAGAAGTTGCAAAATATCGGAGGAGATATGATTCCTCAAGGGCCAGGTCGCCCATAGCAGTCATATAGTAGGCGAGATGCTCGTGTGGCGAACCCTGTCCATTAAACTTCTGCAATTTAGGCGCCTTTGGGCACTCAGGAGGGAGTTTCTTGAATTGGTGATGAATAGGGTAAGGCGCACTGTATAAGTCAACAGTAGCGATACCCTCGCCACGCTGGGCGAATTTGTCTTCAATAATCTTCTCAATCATGCGGCGTTGGGCAATTGCCTCTTCCGCTCCCGTGATTTGAGAAGACTGAATATTGAGCTGGGCTCGGAGTGGTTCGGCCCCTGCCTCGGTATGGGCGCTATGGGGGTGTCCAGCTTGCCGACTGGCGATGACCGGGTTAGGTAGCTGTTGCTCTCGTCGAAGGTCGCGACCATGCATCGGTGTCGGAGGCCTTCGGGCGCTTGTATCCATTTGCCGCTTCATTTCCAGCATGAGATTGGTCATTTCTATGTGCCATCTCTGCATAGTTTCAAATTTGGCATCATCGGACATTGCCTGGAAAACGGCCTTTGTCGGTGGCTCAAAGGGCAAATTGAGATAACCATCATCACGAATGCTCATGACATCATCGGCATCAACTTCTACTCGTGGTAGGTTCTCGCCTTGGTTTTGAAGAAGCTCCTGGGGAATTTCTCGGTACTGCCCCTGGGAGGAAGTCCCTTCTTGACCACTAAGTTGTGCTTGGAGACTCCTTCTAGCAGCATTGCGAGTATTGCGGTATACCGCGTCTGCATCTGTTACCAGATTTGGATCATTCACCCCGACGGGGTCAGCCGGGTTGACAGGGTTGCCAGTTTGCTCCATTTGTTGCCTACCGGAGGTGTAACAGGTGTAGATTTTCATATTCCCACCTGCTTCTGCCATCTGGACTACTCTTCGTCTCTTGGGCACATGGCCACCAGGACGAAGGGGTGCCCCCAATCGATCAAAGACGGAGGTTTTCACAGGAAGGGTTTCCGTTAGTCTTTCAAAGACGGAAACCCGTTGAGTAGATGCTTGGGCACAGCTGCCTGTCTTAGCTCGGATAGATCCAGAGCTTTGGGATATGAAGTTGGGCTTGCGATAAGCCCCCTTCCTCTTCCGCCCTTGCGTAGCGCCGGATGATACCATGCCGGCTTGGGGCTGGGTCCGCGCAGGCTTGGTGGCCCTGGCCTGCTTAATTGCCTGGGCCTCCTGCTTGGTAACCCAAATTTGTTTGACCTTGCGGGGACGCCGCTCAGAGGCCTTATGGCTATCATCGGATTTGATTTTCTTTTTGAAATCCAGTCCATCCTCTCGCATTTTATGTAAGAGCGAGAAGCGATTGGAAGTGGATATATTGGGGACACATCGGTCCCGTGGAACCCTCGGTTCGGTGCCGTCGAGCCGAACACGTAGATCCCCGACAAGTATGGACTTGCCGGACCTTGAGGTCTTGGCTGCTGGCCTCCTATTCTGGCGGCGGCGATGCTGCCCCCATTTGGTAGGGACGACATCAGCAGTGAGCGTGTTCACAGAGAACACGCGAGTTTGGACCGGACGGAGCTTGTTGCCCCCAGCAACAGCAGATGGGGCTGAAGAAGGTACCTCCTGCTGGACGGCAGGGATCACCCCCAAGAAGAAGGGGGAACCTACAACTGCCGGGAAATCCCCAAACACAAGGGGGACAGTGAGGTAGCCATGGCTCGCATGGCTGGCGACGGCGAACGGGCCATAGGCAACTGCCGCCATTACCAGACTTTCCTTTGCTTTTGAACTGCTTCCTGTTTCCTCCTTCCTCCTTCCTCCTGTTCAATAGGGAAGAAGAGTTAGGGTCTTTGTAAGGGCATTGAAAGAACTTTAGCAGTTAAATGAAGGGCGGGAAAAAGTCCCACCGGGCGTGCCAGTCTGTTTACACGCGGAATAAATTTTCGTCTTAATATGCGCATGTGTTTTGGCCTTTTTAATGCTTGCATATTATAATTTCCGCGCGCGTGTTTTATCAGACGATTTAAGAATTCGTGTACTGGACTCTTCCCCACCGATCGGAATCGGTGTTAATTTACATCGGATACATCCGAAGACCCTTGATTAGAACTGCTAAAGATGTTTTCTTGCCCTCATAATACTAGCCCTTTTGTCAAAATAATAGTTCAATAGAAAGCATTTTCTTTTCTCCCAAGATCGGACATCATTGCAATTATCCCTCCTTGTGGGGTTTATTTGTAATACTTCTTTCATGGAAAGATTTTGATGCAATCTCCCAACAAAGTATGATTCTTATATAGTGTGCTTTCTGATTTTTGTCTTTTCTGAAATTTAATCAGATTTTTGGATATTTGCATAATTTCACAAACTTCGAGGGTGTATTTGCAAATTTTCACTTCTTTATGATCCAGGCATCTTCCTTGCCAACTTGAGACACATTAAGTGATACTTGCATATATCCCAAGAATTTTCCTAATCTTCATAACTCTTGCACAATTTCTTGGGGATATTTATGTGATTTTTTTTTAAAATTGTAGGGGCCAATCTGTAATTTTACGCAAGGAAACACCCTTCCCGAAGCTTTGGCCGTGATAATTCGAAGTTGCCTCATTGTGTTTGACGAAGAACCCATCTATCATGATTTTATTTCACTTGAGTCCATCTTATATATAAAAGTCTCTCTTGAGGGTATTCTAGTAAATTGCCCTCTTTAAGTAACTTGCTTTTACATAAAGTAGGATCTGACTTCACAAAAATCCAACGTATCCACCTGCTAAAAAAAATGAGGGCTACTGTGTTTCTGAAAAGGAAAGCTACTGTGCTGCTGAAAAGGAAGGCTGCTGTGCTTGTCTCCTTCTTCTTTTCTCTTCTTGTCTTCTACTTGCTGCTGTCCCTCTCCTTCTCGGGGTTTTTTTTTCTCCTTTTGCTGTGGCCCAAGCTTCCTCTTATAGCTGCTTGGAGAAGGGCGGAGAACTCCTTCCGGTGGAGAATCCCAAGAGGCAAAACCTCTCATCTTCTCCTCCCTGCCTTTTCGTATGTATAACTGCAGCATTTATTTTCCTTCCTTCTTTTCTTTTCTCTTTCTTTTCTCTTTTCTCTTTTTTTTTTTTGGTAACCGCAAGACCATGGGCGGAGGAGGGCCTCCTCCGGCCTGCTAACAGGGCGGAGGAGGGTCCTCCGGCCTGCTAGCAGGGGGAGGGCCCCTCCGGCCTGCTGGCAGGGCGGAGGGACTCCCTCCGGCCTGCTAACAGGGCGGAGGCCCCTCCGGCCTCTTGGCAGGGCGGAGGGAGGCCCCTCCGGCCTGCTTGGCAGGGCGGAGTCCGCCCCCCCTCCGGCCTGCTGGGCAGGGCGGAGGCCTCTCCGGCCTGCGTGGCAGGGCGGAGAGGGTCCCCTCCGGGTCCCTTTCTACTATAAAAATAGCCGCCGTACTACTTTAAAAAAATCCCACTTCACTTCTTTGGCTTTTGGGCTTGTACGGAGGATCTTCATCTTGTCTTTTCCTTGTGAAACCACGTGTGGGTGTTGCATCAACTGAACTGAATAATGAATCTTCCTTAGGAGGACTGAAAATTCTTTCATTGGATAAACCATTTTGAGTAGATGATTCTTTAGTCACATGTGAACTTAGATGCTCATCAAGCAAATTCCTTTCTCCATTTGGATTAAACCCATTATATTCCTTGATAAGGAAACTTGGAGTTGGTTTACCATTGGTCTCACTGTCTGTTTCAATCTCTGAATCCATGTAGTTAGAGCATTGTAGTTAGAGCATTGTAGTTAGAGCATGCTGCAGATCTCTGCTCTAATCTTTTGTTGCCTTTACTTTACTCAATCTAATCCCTTACTTCAGACTTCTCATGTGTTCCACTGTTTGGTACGGACCTAGCATTAGTGTTCCAGCTCCAGGCATTCCATCTTCCACAACTAGTATTCCATCAAATGAAGTCATTTGACTTGTAAAAGGATCAACACCATCTGAATGCAAAGTGCAAGCATCATCTTGATCTGTGAACAAACAGTCCGATACCTGTAATTTGGACTCAAGCTCTATGTCAGTTGAGTTTATAAATGGCATGTAGCAGAAGATTAGACATTGGCTCTACAACATCTGCCAATGCCTCACTTGTAGCTCGCATATTTACTTCTCTGCTAAATAAAATGCCAAAAGATGACACCAGCAAGAGACATCTACTTATCTCCATCAGATAAAACTCTTTTGCCAAGCTGCAGAAGAGAAACCACACCCTTCCATGACACGTTTAAAATTGTCACCAGACTCCCCCCACCAGCAACTGCAAGAGTCCCCAATTCACACAGATTTCTTGTTGTGCATGCGATTATGCTAGTAACATGAGAAGCATAATCGACAATTTGTGCCATCACCCAAGTGTCTGTTGGCTTCCAAAATCACCTCACTGGTACCCAAATTTATAGTTGGGAAATATTTCCCGCAGAGTCTTATAGCAGCATCCAGAGCTAGCTGCGCCACCTTGACTACTTCGGAAGCAATCGACTGAATTTTCTTGGGGTGGAATCAAGTGGCTGCTCCTGGAATGTTGTTCTTTGTCAAACATGTTTATTTGAGTCAGTAGTCAAAAAAAAAACATGTTTCTTAAGGCCTAAATGGGCACCATTAATATTCATTCTGAGATCAATGAAATATTTTATGGGGTCAACAGTCGTACTTTGAAATTTTAGGAAAGAGTAATCAAAAAACGCTTCCGATGTATGATTACTGTATCGAAAAATTAGTTTGGTTTTATATCGAATAGATCTACTACAGAAGTTATTTTCTTACTACGACAGTTAATAGAGAAATATAAAGAGATGGGAAAAGATTTATATATGGTTTTTCTTGATTTGGAGAAGGCGTATGATCGAGTACCGGGAGAATTGATTTGGTGGACATTAAGAAATAAATGAGTCTCTCAGGGATATGTTGATTTGGTTAAGTATATGTACGAAGGTGCTATTACTAGTGTTAGAACTATTGCTGGAGAGACTTGAGAATTTCTAGTTACTATAGGTTTGCATTAATGCTCTACACTAAGTCCGTATCTCTTTACCTTAGTTATGAATGAAGTAACAAAACAATTGCATGATGATATCCCTTGGTGTATATTATTTGTAGATGATATTGTTTTAATTGATGAGAGTCTTGATGCTTTAAATGTTAAGTTAGAACATTGGAGGCTTGTCTTGGAGTCTATAAGGTTTTAAAATTAGTAGGAGCAAGTCAGAGTTTATGCACTGTAACTTTAGTAATGGGAGAGTGATAAATGAATGCATGGTTCTAATTGATGGATAAAATATTCATAAGAGTAGTAACTTTCGGTACTTAGGGTCTATCATACACGAGAATAAAGAGATTTATGACGATGTTGCACATAGGATTAAGGCAGGCTGGTTAAAATAGAGAAGCGCATCAGGAGTCCTATGCGATCTTCGTATGCTTGTGAAACTCAAAGGGAGGTTTTATAGAACAGTTGTGAGAACTGCTTTGTTATATGGTACCGAATGTTGGGTAGTGAGAAAGGAACACATTCACAAAATATGTGTAACAGAGATGAGGATGCTGAGATGGATGTGTAGCAAGACTAAGAAAGATAAGATTAGGAATGAGCACATCCTTAAAGACTTGAGGATAGCCCCAATTGATAGTAAAATGAAAGAAAATAGATTCAGGTTATTTGGACATGTGTTTTGTCGCCTTAACTCAGGGTCGGTTAAAAGATATGACCAAATCGTAGTGGATGCTAGTAAAAGAGCTCGGGGAAGGTCTATAATGAGATGGTGCGATATTATTTGGAAGGACATTAGTTTCTTGAGTTTAAATATGAATATAGCACTTGATAGAAATCTTTGGCGGAATAAGATTCATATAACCAACCTCAAATAATTGGTATAAGACTCTGATGATGAGTAATAATATGGGAATGGAATAGAGTAATGCTTAGTGCAACACCCCAGGTAATTACACCCTGGGGTGTTGCACATGCAACACACTAATTTTTTATCTTTTTTTTAATGGCCCCCACGTCTAATTAGCTTGGTGTGTCGGTCACGTCACCGAATGACGCGACGTGAGGGTCAGGTAAAAATAAATTTGTCCCTCTGTGAATAGTGAAATTGACTCAATTTCACTATTCACTGGGTTGAGATTTTTCATTTAATTGGCCCCCACGTCACGTCATCCGGTGACGTGAACAACACACTAACTTAATTAGACGTGGGGGCCAGTCAAAAAAAATTCAAAAAAATAAATAAAGAGTGTTGCATGTGCAACACCCCGGGTAATTACCCGGGGTGTGGCACTAAGCATTACTCAATGGAATAAAGGTATCAATCTATTTTACCAACCTACTGAATGCTGGTTTGCCTGTCAGGTCCTACTTACTTTGTGTAAGTTTCAACATCAACTAGGCTCATTGGAAGTTTGGGACACATATGCATGTTTTCTTTTCCTAGTGAAGTTTCCTATGTTTTGGAATTGAGAATATCATGATGTCCCATCCACTGGTTGGTAATGTCTTCACCTATTCTTTGGTTGATAGTTGCAATAGAGAGGTTCACACATTCCCTTGTTGAACTTGCTCCTTCCTTCTTCATGGACCTTTTCTAGGGTTTAGGAGGGTGTGTCAGCTTAAAGTGCTGTTGAAACCTGAAAACATAAGAAATAAGAAAAAAAACCAACCTGGTTTTGGTAGGTGGGGACCTACCTTGACCAGCCCTGCACTCCCCCTCTTTCCACCTAACCTGGTCCGGGTAGGTGGGAATCTACTTGGACCAGCCAGCTCTCTTTCCCTTCTCTCCCTATCTCTCCACCAACTCACACTCTCCCACTCGCCTTTCTCTCCCTCTCTAAAAAAAGAAAAAGAAGAAAAAAGAAGAAAAGGAGGGGGGACCTACATGGACTAGGTAGGTTCCCAAGGACCTATCCGGTCCGGGTAGGTCTCTTTTTCCTAAAAGTACCTCCTAGGGGGTGGGGAGAGAGGATAGATCGAAGCTCATGGAAGCCCAAGGAGGAGAAGCAATCTTTAGAGGTGTCTTGCGCCTTATGTGCTTCCACCAAGGAGGGGGTGTCTTGTGTCTTTTTGGAGCTTAACAAGGGTATGTTACATATATACCCTTGCATTTGCATATATTCCCTTGTGGTTATGTCTTGTGTAATTTCTTGGTGGGGGGATAATATTGTAATTTTTTGAAACAATCAGAAATTATATTAAAACTCTAGTTAAGTCCAGATATTACAAAAATACCCCTAGTATGTCCAAAATTATAGAAAAATTTTTCTTCAGTCCAAAAATGACAAAAATGCCTTGGTATGTCAAAAAATTTTAGAAAAAATCCCTGTGCCATCTGAAAATTACACAATTACCCTTTGTGTTATCCGAAAATTACACAAAAGCACGTACTCAGCTCAGAAATTGCATACAAACCCTCGATATGGCCAAAATTACACAGAAGCCCCTGCTCAATCTATAAATTGCACAAGCTTCTATTTTGTCTTAAAATTATCAAAATACTCTTGTTCAAGTTCACGCCTTCTGCTCTCTTGACCATCCAAATCCATGTGCTTTTTTTTATGGCCAGAAAATGTCGGACCCGAAAAACTCAGAAATACCCAAAATTGGCAAATATACCCAGAGAGGGGATGTAATTGCAAATAATCCCAGAAAGGGGATGTGATTGCAAATATACCCCCTAAAAGAGTGAAATTGCAAATAAACCCTGGAAAGTTAAGAAATAGGAGATAAGTTAAGGGAAATTCAAAAATTGCAAATAAATTTTGGAAAGTTAAGAAACGGCAGATAAGTTTAGGGAAATCAAGAAATTGCAAATAAGCCTTGGAAAGTTGGGAAATGACATATAAGTTCAAGGAAATCGAGAAATTACAATATATCTTAGGAAGTCAAGAAATGATAGATAAGTTCAAGAAAACTCGAGATTGCAGAAATACCCTAGGAATTCAAGAAATGGTAGAAAAGTCTAGGAAAGTCAGGAAATTACAACTATACCCTGCGAAGTCAAGAAAGGATAGAGAAGCCTAGGAAAATCGAAATACTATAAAAATATCCCGAAAAGTCAAGAAATGACAGAAATGTCTAGGAAATCAAGAAAGTCCAAATACACTCTCGAAAAGTCAAGAAATGACAGAATCACTCAAGAAAGTCAAAAAATGATGAAAATACTATGAAAAGTCTAGAAATTGCAGAAATAACAAAAAATGTCAAAAAATAACAGAAACATCCAGAAATGTCAAGAAATGATAAAAATGTCCCAGAAATGACAAAAATATCTAGAAAAGTCAAGAAATGACAGCAACACCCATGATGGGTTAGAAACTACAAAAATATCCATGAAGTGTCAAAAAAATGTAAAAATACTTAGAAAAGGTAAAAAATTTCAAAAATACTCGGGAAGGGTCCAAAAAATTATAGAAATACTCATGAAGGGTCAAAAACTACAAAAATACCTAGGATGAGTCAGAAATTGCGAAAACACACAAAAAAGGTCTGAGCTTGATGAAATTCAAATCCAACGGTCAGATATTGATCAGGCGTAAATTCAATAGTAAGCTTGAGGTCAGAAGCAAATTCAATAGTCCGATCGTGGATTGAAGCCAATTCAATGGTCTGATCGGCGACGGGAGCAAATCCAGAAACCCAAGTGTAAGCAGAAGTGACCGGATGTAAATCCAGTGACCCGATTGCATAATCAGAGTCAAATGCAAAGGTCTTAAAGGACCAGTTATAATCCAAATTTCATGTATTCAAAGAATGAAAATCTTTGAATTTCTTGCAACAATGTGATTCTAATGAATGATCATTAAGATTATATTCACGAGACAAGACCCACAATATTACAACGGATATTCCAGAGGTTAAAAATGTTTCTTTGACAGTTAATCAAAGATGTTCGGACTTTATATCGATGTAAATTAACATCAACTACGGTTGGTGGGGAAATGTCCAACACACGAACTCAAAATCGTCTGATGAACTAAATTTGTAGAATTAATAATACACATGTTATATAATTAGCTATAAATATACATTCTTGTTTAATTAATGAGCACCTTTAATTTTTCATTTAATTCTGCGTGTTAAACAAGTGCACATAACTAGACAATTTCTCTCATTGGCCTTTGACATAATTTCTCTTGCCCAAAGCGCGACTAATAACTATGTCTACGTTGTGGACGGTTGATTTTACATTGGCAGCTGCCCAGAAACCTTCCTAATTCCTTTAAATTTTCTGCCGGATCCAGTGCATCCTGATGTGAAGGTTAAGGCTTATGCAAATAACAACAATGAGAAAGACCTGTACATTGGTTGCTCAGAGCACTTAGCCATGCTTCTATAGATTCCCAGATCGAAGTTTAACCTTATGTGGCCATAACAGCGTGCAAAAACATCCTCGTTAGGTTCCCTAGTCTGAACGGCATCTTGACTTTTTCCAGGGTGTCAAGGAGTCCTGTTTGTGTTCATGGATGCACCAGTCTCATTGTGACTCTGAGTTCTTAACATTTGAGATCTTTAATGACGGTAAACAACAGAAATGAAAGGGCCCTAATTTGTGATAAATCCTGTGTATTCCGACCAAGATCATCTCTGAAATATTTTTCAGCAGAACTATTCAATGAATTAACCCAATGATTGATGCTCTGTTGTTGACTGTAGTAATTTTTATGCCTTCAGATTTGCGGCTGCACTCATCGATCTACCCCTTTGGGTAATGAATGTTGTGCCAGTTGATGGGCCAGATACCCTGTCCATTGTCTTTGACAGAGGCCTAATCGGGACTTACCATGACTGGTGCGAGTCCTTCAATACATATCCTCGAACTTACGATTTACTGCATGGCAGCTATCTCATTGGAAATCTCACACAAAGGTACTCTACATAACTTCTTATAGTTCTGTCTATCTATAACCTGTCAAAAATTTAGCAGACGACATCGACATTTTACTTTCTTGCAGGTGCTCCACTGTGGAGGTCGTAGCAGAGATGGATCGAATTCTGAGACCAGGTGGATGGGTTTTGATGCAGGACACCGTAGAGATGATTAGAAAGATGCACTCATTGTTGAGGTCACTGCATTGGGATACAACAATTCACGAACATCAATTTCTCGTCGGTAGAAAAAGTTTCTGGCGGCCAGTCGATTGATTGATGTTTGATTCTCTCTTTCATCTTTTATATGAACACAATTGATTGTCATTCATTCAAAGTGCGTTCTCCCTTTCACCACGATTTTTTACCCCTCTTGTAATAAGATTTCACCATTCGATTTCTCACCCCGTCTTCTCTTATCTCACTCGTAGACGTGTGCATCTTCTGACGTCACTGCAAGCTTTCCTTCTCTTTTCGTCAGATTCGTAAACCCAAGCCAAGCTACTACGTTCTCCTGCTTCTTTCTGTGCCTCGTTTCTTCACGATCTATCATGGGTAAGGGTGAGGCATTTTTTACAGGAAATGTCCTGTAAGAAAGCAGATAAATGAGAACATTTCTAGAAAAGAAAATGACGGTGACTTGCATCAAACAGTTTATTACACTTCAGTTTTCCTTGCAAGTTTATTTCTTAGAGAACCGCTAGGGAAGGTCGCGCCATGTCCTTGAAGGGAGGCCAAATTTTATTTGCATCAACCTAGAATCGACAAAACATGGACCGAAGATGTTACATCCGGTGGCTCAAATAATTTTAAACTGACTCTGGGGAACATCCATCGCGGGGTCCAAAGGTTACCCTCCATATCGAATGCAGTTGTGGAGCATTTTTAGAGGAACGTTTGGGTGTCACATCTTTTTATCGTTGATTTTTGCGTATATACTCTCCTAAAGTTTGATTTTGTCGAATATATCTCTCGTATAAATATATTGTTACGAATATCTTCAAAATATGGATAATGTCACGATTATATTTTCGTCATAACTCCCGTGTGTTTAATCTAAATTAAGTGTGAGTTAAAGAGTAAGATTTTTGTATATATATTCTAGTAAAATTTGATTTTGTCAAATATACTCTAAATTCGTAGATGACATATTTTACGAAATATTTTCCTCCGTCGACGACAGTAAATTAAAGGGTATAATCATAATATTTTTGTCAAAATGAAGGATATTTATGGTAATATGTTTAAATGAGAGAGATATTTGATAAAATTAAATTTTATGGGAGTATATATATGTAAAAATCCCATCTATTTATCATCCAAATCGAAGATTAGATATAGGGAAAATCTGAATTTGAGTCTCACGTTCCCTAATTCAAGAGCGTCAAACTTATATTCAAGGTTGATCTCGTTTCAGCCGTCTCATCTCAAAGTCAAATGACTGAGTTGAGAGCGGTAAAGAGAGTAATAAAAACAAGTGGCATCATAATCTCCCATTTTTCTTATTATGGCTGTGTGATCAAGACACGAGTATTGTTCTTAGTAAACCATTTATGCACATTGCACTGAATTATTCCCTTCCACGGAGGTTCACTGCCTCGAGTTCCTTTTTTTACAGAGACAATTTCGAAATGAAAGGTCATTGATATATATATATATATATATATATCAATCTCATTAGGGTTCGTGGAAATTTGAAAAGATGATGTGATGAGCTCACTAGGGGTGATGGAAAGAAAGGTGAAAACGAGCATGCACAGAGGAATGAAGGATCCCATCCTTCTCGTTGAGTAGGGAGAAGGAAATCATCGGCATATTACATTTGACCGTATCAATACAATCTTTCAGACTTCACTTGAGGTGGATTAGTCTGAGTCACAGCCTGTTTAACGTACGTGGAATCTAATTTTAATAGGGTGTTTGGTTGTAATTTTTTATATCTTTTTTTTTCTTAAAATAAAAATTAAGAAAGAGGAGGTACTCAAACACGTTTGGTAAGATCTATCCTATTCTTTAGGGATGAATCTTATCCTACGTAAATCTTCCTCAAAATAAAAATAAGTCTCGAGTAATTTTTTTTTGAAAAGCGCCCAAGACGGCTCGAGACTTTTCACATGTCTTCTTCTCCCTGCGTCCCGCCACAGGCATCCCCCCTTCCCCACCGACCTCTCCCTCCCTTCTTTCGATGTGTGCGTCCCCCCTTCCCCACCGATCTCTCCCTCCCTTCCCCTTGCATCCCCCTTCCCCCTGTGTCCCCCCTTCCTCGCCGGCCTCTCCCTCCCTTTCCCCTACGTCCCTCCCTTCCCCGCCAGCCTCTCCCTCCCCTCTTTCGAAGCGCCGTAGGCGGCCCCCTTAATTCCCCCCTGCATCCCCCCTTCCCCGTCGATCTCTCCCTCCCTTCCGCCTGCGTCCCCCCTTCCCCGCTGGCCTCTCCCTTCCCTCTTCCAGCACCGCAGGGTGAAGCTCTTAGCACCGCTCTTCGAGGAGCTCAAGGATGGCGGGGCCGACTTGGTGGCGGGGGCCGACGTTTGGGATATGGCCTCACTGGTAGGGGCGCTTGAGGCGGCGGGGGTTCTCCTTCTGTCTATGAATGAGGGGAGCAAGCTCTACAAGGTAGAATGCTACTCATTCTGTTCCTTCAGACGATTCGTCCTCGTTTGCTTGTCGAGACAGGGGCCACTATCCCTGGTGTGCTGTCCTCGTGGGGGAGCACCGGTAAGACGGCTCAGGGATCCACCTCCCTCGTTGGTCTCCTCCATAGTCAGGGTGTTATGATCTTTCAGGACGTGTTTGACATCGGCGTAAGGGGGGGCGGCTAACCGACCCCGAAGGGTCGATTGAGATACTCGGGGTCGGTTAGCTGAGTTGTGTGAGGGGGAGGACGAGAGGAGGCGGGGCCCACCGGTTAGCCGGTGTCGACTAACCGGGGGACAACCCCATTGTCAAACTCGCCCTCAGGGTGTTCAGAACTTTCAGATTATTCTACTAAACATGTCCACACAAAATTTAAAAATTATGACATTTTTGTCAAACAGATAATTATCTGTTTCCATCAATTTTAAAAAATAAGTTAAAAATTGACATAACATATTTTTTTTAGTGGAATTTTTTTTTTTAAAAAATACCAAACACCCTATAAATCTCATGATCCATAACTGCTCACTAATCCGGACTTGGATCCGCCCATCAATATCCGATCCATCATCCCATGGATCCGAACTAAGCATCCTAACCCGATCTGAAAATCCTTATGTATAAATACGTCGTACAAATAAATTGTTGGTAAAAAATATATACGGGTTCTATTAGGGCTTGTTTGATTACCGAATGCGTCAGTATTTCTCACGCCGCTTCTGATTTGATAAAGCCTCGAGTAATTCATTCTGACCGTCTTTTAGCAGAGAAAAACTTA
The DNA here is from genome assembly GCA_022559845.1 of Amorphophallus konjac. Classification (NCBI taxonomy): domain Eukaryota; kingdom Viridiplantae; phylum Streptophyta; class Magnoliopsida; order Alismatales; family Araceae; genus Amorphophallus; species Amorphophallus konjac. Next base: position 222,299,952 of record CM040119.1, read on the forward strand.
ATTTTCTCATTCGACTCTGTGGGATCGAATAAGCCAATCCAAGATGCCCCGCCCCAACCTTAACCCTGCAGCTCGGTTATCAAACCAGCCCTTAGAGTTTCCAGGACTTAAATTAACCCTACAGCAGGATAGGTTGGGAAAAAAAAAATCTCCGACCTACATTTTGTGCAATGCATTTTCGAACCGGCCTATAATTTGACGTCATTTCTAGGTTAATGTGACCAAGGTTACCTTGTTCTGCTTATAAATTTTAGGAAAAATTGTTATGCTGCCGTACCTTTTGCCCTCTCATTTTTCACACAGTTTTTTCAACACCCTATTTTCATATTGTTCGGCCTATAAATTCAGAGAAATGCTACGATCTCATATGTATTAATCTTTTGCCACATCATTTGTTTCTACTATCTAGATTTTAAAGTTAAACGATAGGAAGAAAAGAACTTATTAAGGTCGACACTCTCTCGAACTTAAATTTGAGACACATCTTATCTCAGTCGAGCATTACTCGTATCGAAATATTTTCTGTAGAGAGAGAGAGAGAGAGAGAGAGAGAGGGCGCAGTGTCAGAAAACCAGAGAGAGAGAGAGAGAGAGAGAGAGAGGGGGGTTGCCAGAAAACCCGTGTCACTGTCAGCATCAAACGCATACATGCTATCCTTTGGGTGGGCCTCGTACGGTCACTGGTTGGGCCGTAATTGATGGGCAGCAAATTACTCGTCAGGCTGGGTACGAACATTCCCGATCACCCCAGGCTTTACTACGACTGCCCAGTCCACGGCGATGATGAGGTTCATACGACTGGACGAGATGGCTGGACCCGCAGCACCAAGGCTTTCAGGAGGACATCCATCCCAAGTAGTGACGCATATTATTATTATTATTATTATTATTATTATTATTATTATTATTATTATTATCACATCTCTTCCTAATGAATGCAGAGTTTTGATATTGAGATTTTATGACTATTAAAAAACAACAAAGATTCATTTATAAGGTTGTTTAAAGCAAATAGAGATATATGACCATGCATGCATTTAGACATGATAGTAAACCCCATCGATCGGGCATGCAGGCAATCATGTCTTGGGGGGTGTGCATGTGGACTCATCGTTAGAGTTCTAAATTCTAATCACCCAATTAATTAGATCGTAGTTGTACATCTCACCCTTGGATTAATTTTAAGGCTCAAAAATAATGAAAATGAGAATTTTTTTATTTTTTATTTTTTATATTTTTTGAGGGTTCAATTATTAATGGCGCTGAGGGTGAACCGAGTCAAACTGAGCATATATACTATACATATACACACACACACATATATATATATATATATATATATATATATATATATATATGTTGTTCAAACTCGGTTCGTCGGTCTATTATTCAGCCAAGCTCTTGTCTTGTTGCCTGGGTTCAAGCATTTGAATAGTAAAATGAGCAGGGTAAGAGTCGATCGAGTACTACGTTGTTTAGACTTGACTAGTTTTAATTTGACGGGCCAGATTCAAACAACTTAGAATAATGGGAACCAGAAAAAAACAGACGTGGTTAGGGAAGCCTGCAGTGATCAGATTTAATTTGTTTTGTAACGACATGCTTTTGTTTATAATTTTTTTTTAAAAACATGTCTGCATAATTATTACCACTATATATATATATATATATCGGTTGTCATTTGCAAGAGACATATTGGTCTTTTTACGTCTCTGATCAGGTTAAAACTGTGTGTATATATATATATATATATATATATATATATATATATATATATATATATATATATATATATGGAGTCTCTCGATCACCTTCTAGCTAGGCCTCTTCAAGAACAATGTTTTCTCAAGTCGTACGTAATGTTGACATGGATCATTAGCTTAGCTGAACATTTCCGGTTATATCAATTCCCAAGAGAATATATTGTGGCACTTGAGATGTATGTATATATATATATATATATATATATATATATATATATCAACACCATCATGCAAGGAGAGAGCCCCATATATACGTACACAAAGACTAAGTTTTTACGCGCAAGAGGTAATTATTAACCATGGCAATTTTACTTCCCTAGTTAATTAGGACTCGTCTGTGTGTGCACACGAGTTCTCGCCATGCACATCATAAACGAAGTCCCATGCACCTGTTCCATCATCTCATACATATCTCAACCAATTAAAAAGTCATCCAATGAAGTGTAGTGGAGTAGCGAGTACTTCTTATTTATACCCCATGCATTCCCTTTTTCTTTTCATGTTTATTTAATTTCTTTGTTTTTTTGTTGTTGTTGAGGGTTGTTGGGGGACTTTTCTTTTGGTTGCGGGTTTGTTTGCAAATCTCTCCGCGTCAGTAAGTACACACGCTTGGAGTGGGTGTACGTGTGGCTGGCTGGCCAGACGACACGAAGAATATTTGCGCATGATCCCACCATCACGGCCACTTGCTTGCGGTTGCGGGTAGTAACGACAAAGGCTACACTGGCACGTGCACACTCGTCGTCGTGGTTGGGCGGTGGAGGCAGCTGGGGAAGAAGTGCCCCCCCCCGGCTCCAAATTACTTTGTGTCACGGCACGGGTCCTCCGGGATATCCATTAAATTATCTATCTACCGTGGGGGTTCAGTTGGGGGGTGCGTGAGTGGTGATGAATTTTTTTTTTTAAGGAGTAGGTCTCGATCGGTTCAAATTTAAAATTTCGTATTTTTTAAAAAGTAAATATATATCTATCGAAAAAAATCACCCACTCTCCATGATAACTAAAATACTGTACTTTGATTTGACAGAAAATATCGTAATTAAAAATATCATAACATATTGTAGCATTTCATATGTCAGGGTCTCGGCAAAACAAATAACTCCTTGTATCATAAATGGATAAGAACTATATAGCTATTAGTTTTTTTTGTAGCAGTATTGAGCTATTTTTACTGTATCTCAAGATGTGTTCATCCATGAATGTGGACAATTCCATTCTTATGAGGACGAATGTAGTCCACCTTCTAGATTAGCTCCCTGCGAATCTCGTCAATTAACGCCCCCCTCCCTACGAGACAACAACGGCGTCTCGCGATGAACATTTCGGCAGTTGGGGTAACCCAGTTCACCTCCTTAGCTTTTGCCAGGATGACGAATGTGTCCTGCCAGTGTTTTACATTTGACACGGCCGAGGAGAGGGAAAGGAACATCATCTCTACTCGGCCCCGGAAGTAAAACTTCGAGTCACAAGAGCCAGGATAGCACTAAAGGCAAAAGAGGTTAAGGAAGAGATTGGCAGTCGAACGACACCATATCTGACTGCAACGGTGGGCAAAGACACACAGAATCTGCCAAGAGTTGGAGGCCATCAACCCCAGCTGGACCCACTAGAAACTCAACACTTCTTCAAAAAGGCGGGGGATGGGTAGGCGAGAGCCAGCTCCGAAGGACTCCACCGTCAGGGCAATCCCTTCCATAAAGTGAGTCCCCAACCGCTCTTCGGTGGTTTAAAAAAGGATGTCGAATTTTGGGGGAATCTGGTACCCCTCTCTTAGATCGACCTACAGTGATACGATAGGAGACCCAGGTAATAGGGAGAACAGAAGGAGCCCTTGAGGGACTCGGGGTGACACCAACGGTCACCTCCGAGCTGCTCACAGAGGGCTCAGACTTGTCAGCTATGGTTAACCTCTTACAGGGAGCCATGGGAGGAACAGGGAAGGCGAAAGCTCACTGGAGAAAGAAGGAAGGAGGAAGCAATGAGAGCCGGCACCGAAGGAGACTAACGGATGCCTCCCCCGCCACTCCCTACGTTCCTTTTAGAGAGAAAAGAGGTGGTAAGTAAGACGATGGACATCAACAGCCCAGGTCGTGCCATCGACACGTGGACAGATCGCCACTATTCCCCGAACAAGTGGGAAAATCCTAGGCCGTGTCTCTTCGCCGTCCAATCCCACGCCCCTATAACGGAAGGGGCTGCACCATCATAAAGATGACGTTGCCTCCCGGCGGTTCGACGTGCGGCTAGCAGGCCCAATTAAAGCTCCAAGCCTCGACCCCGAGGTGCAAGGCTTGGAGGCCAAGCGTCACTCTCCTTCTCCTGAGACGAGGAGGCGACTGAGGTCCTCCCGAGCACCAAGCACCCTCGCTACTCTGGAGTGGGGGGCTAGTGAGGAGGGCCCATGCATCTTGCAAGCCCAATAACGCCCGTCCTCCAGCCCAACGTAAGAGCTCGACTCTCCAGGCCCACTATGCTGCATAGGCGGCCCAGCATATCCCCTATCCCGATACAGGCCCAGAGCAGAGACCGTACCCGCGTGCGCCTTCTCAGGTAGCGGCCACCGTACACGACAATCACTGTGCATTAATGGCAAATGGTGCTCTAGTCCGGCGACAAGATCGGTACTTCGCCTGTGCCACTCCCCCTATCAGCGCATGTATGCTCACGCCCTCTCCGGCGAGCCCTACTTAATTGTCATCGTCCCTGTCGCATTAATGGCAGAGCTATCTCCCCGGCGGGAAACGATGAGTCAACGACCATGCCTCCCTATCTCGTCAAGCACGCGAGTTGGGCGGCTGAAGTCTCTCCTAATCATGGTAACCTAATGTTCAACTCCCTCGATGATAGTATAAATAGGATCCTAACCCAACGGCCAAGAGGTACGTGAAAAACCTTCCCTAGAACTCTCCCGTCTCCGTCTCTGTCTCTCCCTCTCCCAAACACTCTCCTCCCTCTCTTTCATTGCCTAACTTCACTGTCGAAGGGTAATTTCCAGGGCTCTTTCTGACCATCCATCGTTGGTTGCATGTCCCTCTCCGATGAGACTCGCGATCCTAGTCAAATAAATTATTGGAGGTGTGAATCGAGGAGTGAGTGAGCATTTCTCGACCGTTACACTAGCCATCTAACGTTGCCAGAGGAAACCCGCGCGTGCCTTTGGACTAACGAACATATCCGCTATCCGTGCAGTAAGGCCGCAACGGACACCCACCTCCTTTGGAAGGAGACGGTCATGGGTTCCATCCTCGCCTACAATATATAGGAGGTATGGGATTTACCCATTTGAGGTTGCCCCTATTAATATCCTTGTTAATGGTAGACACGTGTAGGTGTCTCCCAAAGATGGCGAGAGATTATTCGGTCACCCCCTAACTAGTAGGTTCATTTCCTCCCCTCTCTCCCTTCCCATTTTCCCCTCCCTACAGATCTCCTCCCCAAGTCCAGTTCTCTCGGCCAAAAGAAAAAACAAACACCCTGTCTGATTGTGCATGACTTGAGGAGGAGAATCGGATACCCTACCCCACAGAAAAGGGGGGAGGAGTGGTCTAGAGACATGCCGCTAGCTGCAAGAGTATCAGCAACAGGACGGTTGATGAAAACCCAATTCCGAGGAAAGCTAGTCATGAAACGAAAGCATGTCCCTCTTGCACACAAGGAGATGCCGACCTCGAAGAAAACAACAGTGCTTTCAACCACATGATCATCTGGTGGATTATTAATTAGCCTGCTTTGGGTGAAAAGAACAATTAAGTAGACTAATAATTAAGCTAGGATAAATATTATATATTCTGCTTAGTTTATTAACACAACGTTTGTGTTTGACGACGACGTGTTTAGAAAAGATTACCTTCTGGATTGGAATTCACCTCCAACTCGTTTCCAGCCACTACCTGATGATACATTTAAAGGTATCGTTCCAAATTAGATATTTGGGAAGGGAGTATATAATTTTTTCACAACAAATAATTTTTTATTGTGAATATCCTTGTTAGAGAGTAAAGTATATATACATTATGCTGATCCTTTTCATTGGGTTAATTTTATATATGTATCAAAAATATTACTTTTACACGCTCAATATTATATGTAAAGTAATTATATCTTTATGTTTGTCACCGTTGTTGCCCTTCATTCCATTAACCAATTAATCAACTAGTAAATATAACTCGGATGCATGCGTAAGATGCATGTATTATTACAATCACATTTTATTGGCCTTCTTTCCATTAACGCTCTCATAATTGTTATTACTTCACAATTATGGCATTCTATGGAGCCCCTAGCTAGCTAATTAATTAACGCCTTAATTCATTGAATGTTAACTAGTTCATGTGTCAACTAATTAATTAATAGTCTAATGCATTAAGACACTTTAATGCAATAGGAAGTTAACTAGTTAAGGCTTCAACGTATTAATATGTTAACGAATAAATGGCAAGTTATATATGGTAGAATATGTATTACGAGGGAGACTGAAAACTAAGTCTGAACATAAGGTAAAGAATAGGCATCAGGATGAATCATGGTTCTAACATCGAGAGCTACTAATTAATTTTTTTTCTAGTAAGATAGATATCGCTAATAAATCTTCCCTTACACGGAATTATTGGATGAATCGTAATTAAAGTTGTTCGGTGGGAACCGGACGGTGTTGGTGGGCGTGGGCAAAGGGATGGTGTCGGTGGCGAGGGCGTCGTCAGTCCAAGCGGTACGAGTCCAATTATGATGGCAGGCAAGGGGAGTACAAACGCTGGAGCGGCAGCAGGGCGGGCTTCTTCTCTGGCCCGAAAGCGCGCGAGACGTCAAGGCCTCCCCGGATTTCCGTGTCGGTTGACCGAGTCCGCACTGAGTCAAATCCTCAAAGGGCCCCCCTGACATCTTTGCGTTACTCGTGGCCCAGGGCCCCTCTTTCCCCCCCCCCCGCCCCCCCCCCTTCCATTTCTCCCCTCACCCAACCCTCAAAGAAAAGCAAGCTTTTGTGTTCTCCGATCGCTAGCTGTACTCCGGAGCCGTACGATGTTTCATCATGATGCACCACCTGATAGATCCTGTCGGTTCACGTGCCGTCATCTCCGACGAGGGCCACTGACAGAAAGAGCCGAACCCAACAAGAGCCGGCCGGGCTTGGCTCACCGAAAGAACTGACTCGTGACTCCGTCCGAATTGTTTTATGTGCCCCGCTGTAGAAGCAATAGAACTGGTATGAAATCGGTAATGAACATGATATGAGCAGTAACGTGGGTATATATATATCCGCACTTTGTGGACTCGATGTCACTCATGTCAATTTGGATATATCATATCATATTATATCTAAGTTACATCGAGACAATCGAGTCGAGTCAAATCAGAATCTCTTTTTAATTAAACCGTACGTACATGATCAAAGGATAGGTAATTTTTTAATTTGTTATCTAAATTTATTAACAAAAGTATAACGGGAGACAAAATGGGAATGCGTACGTACGTTTCACAGTAGAGATGATCGATCATGGCAAACTGAGACAGGGCCTGCAAGACTTATCAGGTTTTTTCTCCTTGTCAGACGCGTATATATGATCAAAATTAAGAAAGGCTTTAGAATTGCCATTCTTCTTGTTGGCACAGTGGGTTGATTAATTCCCTCGTTATTGTCTTAGTCAGAATTTTATCTCATTATTTGAGATCAGTTACATAAAAGAATAGAAATTAAGGTGAAGCTCTGCCTAATATATATATAATAATATATATATATATATATATATATATATATATATATATATATAAGGGCTCCCAAATCCGTGGTGAGTCGATCTGATCAGAGACGAACCACGTTAATGATATTAATCGGATTCATCCTATAACGATGGTCTGATCATCTTGGCCATGCAAGAGTACTTGGAGACTGCATGAATGCCTGCCCCCATGGACGAGGACTCGAGAATAGCAATCTAAACTTGAGACAGACAAGGATGTAGTCTATGGACGCGCGTTTAATTTCTGGGTGGTCTTTTTTTTTTTTCAGTATATATGCCTCCTCAGGATGTAGTATATCTGCTCAGGATGTAGTTTAGGATTCAGTATATATATATATATATATATATATATATATATATATATATATTTATATATATACATGCTGACATCCATTTTCCACTTTCTTTTTTCCCACACGCAGCTGCACATAATTGGTAGAACTAGCTACATAGTGATGTAGCCAATATCGTCCATCACGTCGTTGGAGCCATTTTGGATAATTAATATATATCTTGTTAATTACACAGTGAATTAATTATAATACGTTTCCTTAGGCATTAGGAAGGGTCACTCCAAGAGTAAGTAAATATATATATAGACGCGTCTTTCTGGATTTTTCATCCCGTCATATATATCTAACTAATCTAAGTATTATGAATTAATAACTTTGAGAGAAATGGTGTGAGAGCTAGGTGTCCTTTATTCCTTGTGCGGTCACTCACTCCATGCAGGCATGCATGCAGTCAGAGTACTGTCCCGTTGGTCAAGGTATCATAATATCTACCGGTATCTCTCCCGACTTTTTTTAAGCAGCTCAGAGGCTCAGACAGACAGACAGTAGTCATGGTGCCCTGCAGGGAGCCCTCAGAGGTTGTTGGGCAGCCATATCTATATACCATGAGTGCCGTGAGATGTGCGTTGCCACACAGTGAAAGGGGCGTAGTTGAGCAAAGCAGAGAAGAATTAATGGGGGCCGGCCGTGCTCCTTTCGGCGAAAGGAGACAGACGAGGAGGAAATGGGAACATGGACTTGAGAGGAGGGGGGATGCTTTATGTGATGCACACACGTACACAGCTTGTTTCAGGATATATGCCTATAATAGCTGAAATAGTGCGCGGGTAAACATGAAGACAGAAGATGATAATGCGTCAGGTGGTATCTTCTTTTCAAGCATACACCCTTATTCACGTCACCCTTGAAAATGGGACGAACACAACTCTTCATGCACCTCACCCTTGAAAATGGGACGAATATGATTACGTCAAGTTGGAAATTAATTTTCATACTTGTTTTTACTATAGATTTAGACTCCAGATTTACGTTTAACGTTGTGCTCTCTCTCTCTCTCTCGTCAGCATAATAATTAATTAGACGGAAAAAGGGTTTTAGGATCTAATTACCTCAAGTGACAAAAACTACTTGACCATCAAAAATACTCACATTTAAAGTATCTGTGTAAAATGTGGCATAATTAAGAGGGTGATTTCTATTTGTGTTTATACTTTTCCTTGAACAGAAGGAAAAATGGGTCAGCTATAGTAATTCCATCTCAACGTTGCCCAACAAAAAATGTAACAGATGAAGAAGTATTACATAAGCGGGCCAAATATTCTTCTCGAAAAGCTCTCCAATCGCCACACAAGGATGATCGAGTAATCACTAAAGATTGTTAAACTATACTGTGTTTGCAAAGTTTACTAACTAAAGGATTTTTTTTGTTTGTGAGGCATTTTGTATTTTCTTTTATATTAATTTGGGTACTACTGTCACTAATTACTTGCTTCTACAAATAACTCTCAATATCTAGCATTTCACCTCCTAAGCAACTCATTTATCACCACGATCTTCCATTTCTCAAGCAATCTATTTAGACCTAGCTTTCATCCTCCTAGCAAAATCCATTACTATATATAAACCTTTTCCTCCCTGACCTGCTAATTTATCACACTCGATCGTTTGACTTTACACACTTCACAAACACTCTCTCCTAATTAAGCAACTCATTTATCACCAGGATCTTCCATGCATTTTCCAAGCAATCTATTTACTACTTAGTGCATCCTCCTAAATCCATTTACCATATATAAACCTTTTTTCCTCCCTGACCTACTTATTTATCAAACTCTTTTGACTTTTCACATATATACAAATTTCATCTCGCCAAGGAACTCTTCACCTCCCTGAATTCTTCATAACCTTGTATCCATGTTATAGAGTCTGTCCTTTCGCCATCCATTAAGGAACAGCATCAAGCAAACGATCTTCTCCATGTCCCCTGCTTCTCCAAGTTGTCCTCCTGGCACAAGTTTGTCCAATGTTTTTTAAGTCTGTTCTATAGCGTTTGTTATTTGAGTAATATATCATTCCTCTTGCTATCTTCACCAATTCTCTAGTGTCTATTTTCTTGATTTCTAATATCGACGTACAACCTGCTGTGTGGTCACTTGCATGCGCTATAACTGGAATCCCCATTTCTTCACAAAAATTAGGTTAGTTCACTTGGTTAATTCAAACTTCGTCTGTAGTAAATAAATGGATTTGCTTTCTCGTAGTCAAGTAAACATGGAGTATATACGGCAGCGGGAAGCGAATCACTATAGAGAGAACGGTGAAAAGTATCCCAGAATTTCGTCACATCTCATCTTGTAGTTTGAAGTGAGAAACTAGTAGCATTGAGGTCTAAGTTTAAGAACAGCAGACCAATCGTAAGGATAAAGGAAGAATGACATTTAAGTTCTCGAATATAAGGAGGTCAGATATCATATACTACAACGCCGTCACTACTCATTAGGAAGGTCGCTTGTGTTTTTCCCTAAACAGTTGGGAGTTCATATAGATTATAACATCTTTTGGTGTTTCATATATCCCAAATTTACACTTGATGATGTTCCTAATATATATTAGTGATCCTTCTAATCTGGGTGGATAGTTATAATTAGGTCATTTGTCTAAAAAACAATTGAGAAAATCAGCAGTCGAAAAGTATATCTCTCTCCCAGTGAAATCGATCCATTTTAGATTCACAAAACTAAAAACCTAGTAAACAAAAATGGACCATAATATACAATGATACATCCAATAAGAAAGGCATGGAGGGGGACTAACGTCTACTGGGATTACCACGAGCTTAGAAATGGGAAAAACAAAGAGTTTCAAGAAGGTACTTCCTCACGGACAAAATACAAGTAGTAAAAATGGTTCCTCTGAGAAGAACCCTAACGGTATTTTATCTTGGCATTTTTTTCTTTCTCCTTTCGCTGGAGAAGTCAATCTTCTAAAACAGTTCTCATGTTACAGACGAAACGCCGCAAGGAATTGCTCCAAGCTCTGAATGTCGCTGCACAATCGAACTAGCTGGAACAGGAGATCGTCACAGCTGAAATATGGTATCGGAAGTGAAGGTAGAAAAACTCCCGAAGAACTACAGAGGAGGAAGAAGGGATGATCAGGAAGAACAAGAGGAGCATGGACAAGTGCATAGGTCGCAGAGAAGTGGGAGCTACGTCACACTAATCCGCCGAGTCTCCAACCGATTGTAACAACTCTAACAAAAACACAATAATTTCAACTACACTGACTACCACTTACAATACTTGACATCTTATAAGTCGATAATGCATATGATACTACCCTGTTCATGTCCTCTAGTAGTGCAAGTTAAAAGAAAGGGAGAACAGAAATATTATCTCGATCGTAGCATGCACGGTAGTGCTCAAGTAATAACAGATGACTTAACTCAATTCGACTTTATTAAAGTTTATTGAATTGTGTCGTCTAACTAAAAATCTTAAGATGTTAAGTGGAGAGAACTCCACTATTATAAGCACATTATATTTTATCTTATTTCAATGCGGGACTATTTTAACACCCCCCTCACGTGCAGATCGATTTTAAGCTCGATCATGTGATTACCACAAACGCGGGACACATCTCATATCATAATTATGGACTTTGATACCATATAAAAATTTATTGAATTGAGTAATTCAACTCAAAACCTTAAGTTGTTTGTGGAGAGACTACTCCACTATTATAAGCACGTTATATTTTATCAAATTTTAATGCGGAACTAGTTTAACGGCTTCAATTATCTTTATTTAGGTTCCTAAATAATTTTATACCTCGATAGATAGACTGATCCATCCGACGTGCAACTCGGGCGTGATTATTCATCGTAAAGTTTCACGTTACCGCTTATAAGTTTTATGTTAAAGCTTTATTAATTTACTTGCATTCTTAGATACGAAGGAATATACGCAGTTTCTAAGATTTGCGAATACATAAAACTTTATTAATTTACTTGGAAAATTAAATTAACCTCGTCGAGCTTTTAGGGGATATATATGACGAGCCGTGGAAATTAAGGTGGCAACAGCTAGCCTCAAGTACATTTTTAGGAGACGAATGACTGATTAATTACGTTGCCATCTGTAAAACAAGAAAGAATCGCCTTCAGTAGGACAGAAAATATCTCATGATGTGATCTTTCAGTGATCGATCTAGGGTCTAAATCTGTAAAAATGCTTTTCCTAAAGATCGATCAATAAAGCATCGATCAAAGCACATTAATTAGCAGTAGTACTGGCATCGATCCCTTCGTTAATTTTGAAGGTAGGTTAGCCACGAGTAGCCCTGGGATGCATGGCCCCACTCTATAATATATATATATATTCTTTGGATTGTTGATGCGTGTGGGACATTAGTGGCAGCGCATCCGATTAACTTTAGCTTCATCCCAAGTTCCTCTTCTGTTCAATGATGCTAATTATGCCCCGACCCGACTTTCTCTTCTTGTTGTGCAATATTCCACAAATTAGTGTCTCTCGTGTTTGAAAATTAAGTGCCGGTGCCTACTGTTCTGGACGCGCTTTGAGGCAAAGCATAAGTCTCTCTCTCTCTCTCTCTCTCTCTCTCTCTCTCTCTCTCTCTCTCTCTCTCTCTCTCTCTCTCTCTCTCTCTCTAACAACCCTAATTCAACTGTAATGGGTTGGGTTTGGTAGTGTATCTGCACGTGTACATGTATGGCTATGCGAGGGAAGACCTGTAAATAGATCAAATACGAATAGTGTGATATTTAAATTTATATAATTAATAATCGAATTATCTAATTAATAATCAAATTATCTGTCAGATATTTTATTCAGATAATTATTCGATTAATACGAATTCGAATCCGGTTCAAATTTTAAACGACTAATTACTAGGTCTATTTAGAGGTGAGTCGTGTGAGCGTGTAGAAACGT